>JABUQX010121500.1:37500-45000 GCA_015478945.1 Trachelipus rathkii | reverse complement strand
ATCGGAAACAATTGCGAAAAGAAATGGTTTTCTAAAATGCTCTAGGGTTAGGAGTTTTGGGCCAAAAGAAGATGTTGGACCAACTGACAGGGCAAAAGCCCTTCCTGGGAGTTGTTATATATATATATATATATATATATATATATATATATATAACAGATTGCGAGATAAGAGAGCAGTTCCTCTTTGTGGTTTTTATATATATATATATATATATATATATATATATATATATATATATATATATATACCAGTGTTACCAGATTGCGAGATATGGACCCAACTCTTTTGCACCCCACCAATCTCTTTTCCCAGCCTCAACCCATTTGAAAAAAGGTTATATGTAGAATAATACTTGAAATTATTAATTCTCAAATTATGTTAAAAAAACAAAAGCTTCTGAGCCCTTTAAAGGGAGAGTTTGCTTCTCTTTTCTTCGTAAATGAGATCTGCATCGCTGAAAAGATGCTCGCCACACTTATTGAAGGGCATGCTAATTATTCCCTGCCGAGTTCTGCAAGATGTGAAAAACTTTTACAATTATCACGCCATCAAACCAATGGATCTTTATCCGATTCCAAGAGTTTTCGCTTTTGATTATCTTCGATCAATGACAGAGTGTCCTTTGACACCTCTGAACAAGACTCTTCATCGCTGCTAGAAGCCAAAAGAACGTTCATGGATTCTGCAATGGTTTCGCTAACATATAGTAAATGTGTGTCTGTTTCTGCAATCTTTTCCTTTTTATTGGCTTGTGAAATTTCTGGCTTTAGCAGCATTTCATCACATAGGCATACTAAATAAATTTTAACCCTTTGTGAAACACGTGGTTCAAGAAATTTGGTTTTGTATCTAGAATCCAGAAAAGTTACTATTGCAGATGCGTAATCGTTTTGCAGATTTTGAAATCTATTATCTATCTCCAGCATTAGTATTTCTGTCACCTTTGAAAGTTCCTTACTTTTAATAGCAGCATTTAGCATAGCTTTCATCGTTGCATCTAGAAGAATCTCGTCTGCCAAACAAGAATTTTCTGAGATAATAGTCTTAGTTACCTCTTCAAAAGGTTTAAGAAGAGTAATATAATTACCTAAAATCGTATTATCATCACCTGTCAAGCCTTTCACCTTTGTGTTTGTTCGAAGCGTAAGGGAAGACAGCTTCATTTATTTCTCCCATCCTCTCAAGCTTGTACAACTACTATTCCAACGAGTCTGAACATCTTGCGTTACAGAAAGTTGAGGAACATTTAGTCTCATAATTCATAAATGAACACTATCCGCTATCCGCAAAAAATTCATGCGGATGCGGGTAGAGAAAAATTATGCGGATGCGGATATCTGCTACACTTCTAGTCTTTACTGTATTTTACCGTATAGCATTTGGAGATTAGATTCATTGGAAAAGTGGTATTTTTTTATTCTTAAAAGCAAGCGAAAAAAAATAGTTGAAGCAAAAAAATGTTTTATTGTAACTTTGTAAGCACTAAGCTGAGTCAGAGTCGAAATTTTGAATTTGACTGCTGGAGTCGGAGTCGGAGTCGGAGTCGAAAATCTTTGTTTAAGTGGAGTCGGAGTCGGAGTCGGAGTCGAAAATTTTTGTTTAAGTGGAGTCGGAGTCGGAGTCGGAGTCGAAAATCCAAATTTGAATTTAAGGAGTCGGAGTCGGAGTCGGAGTCGAAAAATTTATTTTACGACTCCGCAGCCCTGGTATAAACTATAAACGGAGGCAGTTATAAACCTTTTGCTGTTGCTGTTATGAAAGCAAGAATAATTATATATATATATATATATATATATATATATATATATATATATATATATATATATATATATATATATATATATATATATATATATATATATATATATATATATATATATATATATATATATATACTTTTTATATAAATATATATTTATATATATATATATTTAAAATTATATCTTTTTATTTTACATTGATTCTATAATGGTAAATTATTTTATTCCCTTTTATTCAAATTAGATTATATATATATATATATATATATTATTATTTATATATATATATATATATATATATATATATATATATATATATATATATATATATATATATATATATATATATATATATATATATATATATATATATATATATATATATATAGGACCTTTACCTTTAAAAGGATGTTAATGGATATATATTAAACGAACGATTTAATCAATTTTTTTTTATTATTTCAAGGCAATAGAGCGCCAGAGTTGCCAAAAATTGCTTCTTTTTTTTTAACTAAACGAATACCCCAGATTAAACCGCAAAGATGGAACGAGTCAGGGTCTCTCGGCCTGGGACGACGGGGGGAACTTCGTCCCCCCTCTGTCCCAACGTCGGCTGAGCTTTTTAAATTTTTTATTTTTTAAATTAACATGTTTTCTCGATTAAATAATTTTTGGCAACTCTGGCGCTCCTTCTATTGCAGAAACGGAAAATACTCTCGTCATTAATTTATTTACATTATTAAAAATATGAAAATCTTATTTTAAGACTTTTCTATTTTTTTATTACATTTCCTGAACTAAAATTGTCCACTGATTACAAAAATGTCATTTGTTTTAGTGTAGCATTTGTAGTTCTCTAAAACTCTCCTAGGATTCGATATCATGCCTATTTATGTAACATCCTTTTAAAGGAGTAGCGCCTATATATATATCTTTGATATCTATGTAAAATAAAAATAGCATATATATATATATATATATATATATATATATATATATATATATATATATATATATATATATATATATATATATATATATATATATATATATATATATATATATATATAGAAGGATGTAGACAGGGGGTTGTAGTGGTTCAAACCTCCCAAAAAATAATATTAATAATAATAACAATAATAATAATAATATTACTTATAATAATAATAATAATAATAATAATAATAATAATAATAATAATAATAATAATAATAATAATAATAATAATAATAATAATAATAATAATAATAATAATAATAATAATAATAATAATAATAATAATAATAATAATAATAATAATAATAATAATAATAATAATAATAATAATAATAGTTAATCAAAGAAAATTAAGAGTATTTATTAATGGAAATGAGGAGACATGTTTGTGGTTCGTAACGATTTCTTAGGTCAAGTGGCTGTTCCCATATATGTATAAATGATTTAGACCAGGGACTTAAATGTAAGGTTTCCAAGTTTGCAGATGATGCCAAATTGGCTACCTCAGTAAGGAATAATGATGCATTAAATAAAGAGACAGTAAGAAGTCACATGGGCCTATCGAGACTGTCCTATTTAAATAATAATGGATGTATAAAGATTTAAAATTATCTTGATAAACTTCTTGGGTGGGCAGATATGTGGCAAATGAATTTTAATAGTAAAAAGTGTAAGATTCTTCACTTAGGTTACTCAAATAAAAGATTTAACTACGATGTAAATGGGGATTGACTTGAGTCTTTTGACCAAGAAAAGATTTAGATGTCATTATAAGCAGTAATCTGAAAGTATAGCTAATCAGTGTATGGAAACAAAGATTAAAGAAAGATAATAAGATTCTAGGTGTGATAAATCGCAATGTCGTTTACGAGAGAGTAAGGAAGTTATAAGTAAGCTGTATGATAGCTATGTTAGGCCAGTATTAGATAATATTGTTCACAAGTTTGGGCCCTTATTTAAGAAATGACATAGATATGCTGAAGAGAGTACAACGTAGAGCAACAAGGATGATTTCTGGGTTTGAGGGTAAGGGCTATGAGGAGATGATGGAGTTATGAATGTTTTCTGTAGAAAGGCGATTTCTTAGAGAGGACATGATACAAGTCTTCAAAATATTTACATATATTGATAATACTGAGATCAATAAATTCTTTATAGTGTACCACGGACGGGAGACCAGGGGACACAATAAGAAAATTATGAAAAAGACATGTAATCTTGATGCAAGAAAACATTCATTCAGCATTTTGGCTGTTAATTTTGGAATGATTTTCCTCAGGAGGTTTTTAGAGTTTGACTCCTTGGAACATTTAGAGTATTGGGCAGGCATATGGATGGTTTGGGCGTCATATAGTATATTTTGAATAAGCCAAATTGTCGTCTGCTGACGCTTGGATCTCCGTCGACGAGCTTAAGTGAACGATGGGTACTTTCAACAGGAACGGTGCCTCAGGAGTTGATGGAGTTTTCTTCCAAGACCTGGAGAACTTCAGGCGGGGAGATCTCCTCAACATCCTTAATGGCCTTCTAGCATACCCGCAGCCCGGGCTTGAGGGGGATAGCGCTCGTTTCCAAGGTTCCGGAGCCAGTGGATTTTTTGGTGACTTCCGACCAATTGTGTGTCCTTCCGGTTGTGGCAATGGCTGTTCCACAAGATCCTGGCTAGAGATTGGGGCGGTTAACCACAACCCCTCTTTAATCTGCTGAGGTCAAGCCGGTCTACGTCCCAAAATATTTACCTTCTGCAGAAGGTCTTCGAAACAAGCTTTGAGCGGAGGCGCGACTTGTATGTCACTTTCATCGACTTCAAGCGTGCTTTCGACTCGGTTTGGGGGCTGTGGGTTTGGCTCCCTCGTTGGTCGCATACCTAAGATCGGTCTACCAGGAAACCCATGTTCGGGTGGGGACCGATTTTGTGAGGCAGGGAAGAGGCGTCCTGCAAGGGGACCCTCTTTCGCCTGTTTTGTTCAATGTCGCGTTGGATTACATCTTGAAGCAAACATCCACTGGATGTATGTGTCCCCATGGAGGCCAACAGGTGTCATCGCTGACCTTAGCAGATGACTTAGTGCTCCTAGCCTCTTCATGGCTGGGAATGCAAGCAAACCTGGATGCTTCGGCGAGGGTGGTGAGATCTTGGCTTCACAAGTGCGCGTCGGTTGGTCTGCGTTGCCTAGGGACGGCCAAAAAGTTTATCCACGACCACACTCCATTCGTGGTCAAAGGGACAAACATACCGACGATGAACTCGACAGGTGTTTACAAATACCTAGGAGTTCGGGTCACGTCTTCTGGCGTAGCGAAATGGTCCTTGGGGGACTTGAGGGACAGGCTGAGGAAACTCTCCTCGGCTTACCTCAAGCCACAGCAGAAGTTGCACTTGTTAGTCAACTATCTGATACCCAAATACACGTACCGGTTGTAGCCCGAATGTGCTTACTACAATCAGCGCTTGCGTGAGGCAGATAGAAGGGGTTCGGGCAGAGGTGAGGAAGTTTATGCATCTTCCTTCCGATACTCCGGTCCCCATGTTCAGTCAATCGTCCCTAGGTTGTCAGATACCGGAGTTTGAGCAGTTCATTTGCAGTCAGCTTGAATCATTGCGAGGCGAGATGGAGCGACAGGTTGATGGGCCCTGGCCGCTTCAGCTATCAGAATACCGGTCTCGTCGAGGACGAGGAGGCTCCAAGTAGTGGAGTTTAGAGACGGACTCGGTCTGGCGGGTGCTACGAAGCAATCGGGCTGTTACAGCTGGATTGCGGACGGCACTCGCCTGATGCGAGGTTCAGTGTATGTCGATTCCGTAAAGATCCGACAGGGCCTGATTGCTACGCGAGAAAGATCTAACAGAGGACGTGACGTCCCTGCCGCCACGATAAGATATGATCTGGGTTGTCCCAATGTAGAAGCCTTGGGACGTGTTCTCCAGGAAGGTCCGGCGGTAGCCCCTCTTAGGACGGTTCGTCATGATAACTTGAACCTCCTATTAAAATCTGAGTTGGAGAAGAGGGGCTGGCAAGTCCTGCTGGAGCTTGCCATTCCTACTCCAGTGGGTCTGCGAAAACCTGACTTGGTTTTCTGGGACGAAGGAACTGCCCAAGTAGTTGACACTACAGTAGCGGCAGATGCGAATGCGTGCGCCCTTGATGTAGTCGTCCAGCGGAAGGCTGACTACGACAAGGTTATTGCTATTGAAGAGTGGGTGCGCGCGCGTTCAGGACGAGCTGTAATTGAGTTAAGTGCTGTGGCCTTCAACTGGCGGAGCGACTTGGCAGGGAGGTCGCACGCCTTTTTAAAGTGGTTGAAAATGGTGAAGTACATCAAGCTGCTAGAAGTGCGCTTGATGGAAGGCAGCGCTGCGATCCGGAGGTTCTTTAACAGTGCCGTCGGTGGATGGGGCTAGGTTCCATGTTTGTCTTCGGGGCTGGAGCTTTCCGAAGACTCTCACCCGTCACGTTACATACCCGTGTCGTGAGAACTCTATATAAGTGAGTGACAGTTTTCCCCTGTAGATACACAGCCGTGTAAATACGAGGGATGTAGATTAAGGGATCATGGAGTTGTGTAACTCCGCACTTGGTGCTGGTAGGTGATGGGGGGCGGGGAAGATTTTACAGAAATCCACCCTCAGTGGTCCCTTCGCTCAGCCTCTTCATGCGGGCTTCGGTCCGTATGAAGGAATACTATGGAGGGAATACTACGAATGCTGAAATAGATAGTGACTTTTAATTGGTCAACGATATGATGGTGCAGAACCAATGAAGAAATGTTCGAAAGGTCTTTAAGCTGTTGAAAATATCCAGCGGGGACATATGCTCATTGCTGTTCACATCCATGCGAAGTGCAACACATAAGAAACTTTATAGCACAGCTAGTGCAATTAGGTACTATTTTAGATTGCATGGCAGACTACTATTTAATAGAAAAAAAGTAGGAAAGATTTTCCCAGAAACAAAATGGACAAAACTCACACGAATGGACGAAAGAAGGTTGGTGGAAAGTTTCGATTTATTGCTACGATCTAGAGAAATTTTTAAAGCATTTGATGAAGTTTTAGAGGAGTTTGAATGGATCAAGATATTAAACCTTCTTCAAAAAACTCAGATCTTTTGAAGTCTGCAATCAAAAACAAATTTGTTATAAGTTTATTTATGATTTCAACTTTATTAACATACACTCTTCCATTATGTACTACATTTGCAGTCTCAATAATAATTAGTGAATGCAACTGCTCTTAACGTGATGTTTGTTTTGAAAGATTTTCAAACAAACATCAATGAAACATTTTCAAACATTTTGAAAGTTGCAACAGAACTTCTGCTTTCTGTGAAGAAATGAAAATGTCTCATGTGAGAATCAATGTAAAATGAGAATAAATTGGGCCATTACAATTCTTTTCTTGATGATTTTTTTAAACCTATTACTTACTAATCTTTGTAAAGTCACTCATTCCATCGATATTTATTAAACATTTTACGAATTTTGGAAATAAATTTGAACTGTACAGTCACATTTGGATTGTTAAGGATTTTAGAGCATTTACCTCACTCAAAACGTGCACTCCAAAAAAATATTTCCCTACTCTGAAAAGGCTCAAAATATACTTTTTCAATTCTACGGGAGAAGAAAGCCTAACAGAACTGGCTTTAATGAATGTTCATCATAGCTTCACAATATAAATGGAGGAATTTATCAATCATTTTGTTGTTCAGAGATCAAGTTGAAGAATTTTTTATAAAAA
>JABUQX010121500.1:7500-32500 GCA_015478945.1 Trachelipus rathkii | reverse complement strand
GATAAGACAAATTCTTACGCATTTTAAGAACGGTTTCGTGCCAAAACGACCGCGAATGAATTCTTATTCTTATAAACTTGTTTACAAACATTACAAAAATCAGCTGTTGGGGAGAACTAGAAACACTTATGATGGACTTCAAGGATTTGGAGGGTATTATTATAAAAAGGAAGAATAATGATGATGTTTCAGAATATTTTAAATTTTTGGAGACTTTCTTACTTAATGTAAGGCTATTTTTCAGTGTTTTGTAATATATATATATATATATATATATATATATATATATATATATATATATATATATATATTATATATATATTATTATTAATACTATATATATATATATATATATATATATATATATATATATATTAGAGAGAGAGAGAGAGAGAGAGAGAGAGAGAGAGAGAGAGAGAGAGAGAGAGAGAGAGAGAGAGAGAGTTAGATATATATATATATATATATATATATATATATATATATATATATATATATATATATATATATATATATATATATATATATATATATATATATATTGTTATTTTATATATCTATATATTATTTTATATATATATATATATATATATATATATATATATATATATATATATATATATATATATATATATTATATATAAAAAAAAAAAAAAAAAAAAAATGAGTGCATAATTGTAACATCTTTTCATCAAAAATTGGCAACGCTGAAAATTAAAGCCATTTTTTATTCAAGGAAGCATTTTCAACGGGCCTACCGCGTAGTAAAAACATTATCATTGCATGTTTTTGAATATTTTAAGGATAATTAATAAAATTGTGAATATCACACAAATATTTGACACAATCTCATTACTCTTAAAGTCATTAATAAAAAAAAATAACTCCATTGTAAGAAAAATAAAAGAAAAAAAATTTCACGACTGCTTTCCGCCATTACTTCCTTTGTTTACATTTTTGGTAAGAATAGAATTTTTCGGTAAGACAACGAAATAGCAATCTTACGGAATTTGTCAAAATTCTTACGTTTGGTGAGAATATTCTCAAAATTTTCTTAAAATTTGACAAAACGAACGATTTTTTTGAGAACGTTCTTATTTTTCGTGAGAATTCGTAAGAATATTGGCAAAACGAAAACGGCTTTAGTTGGCGGCAGTGCTTACGGAAGTGGCCGAAGCATTGTTCTCTGGAACGGTGGTGACCGTTTCCCAAACCCTCGGGGTTGCCTAGAGCTTTCGGAAGTGGCCGATGAGTGTTTCCTGAAAGGGCCAAGGTCTTCAGCCTTTCCCTAGTCGAATTCGGAAGTGGCCGATTCGGCGCCAGTACTGTTTCCCAAACTCACTTTGAGTTTCCCTAGAGCTTTCGGAAGTGGCCGAGGCTGGCCCCCATTCATACGGAAGTGGCCATAGTAGGGATGCCCGATATCTAAAAAAATATCATATCGCCTTCGATATTATCGAAAGAAAAATATAGATATTCGATATATTATAATCCGATTATAATTTGATATATTATAATCCAATATATATATATATATATATATATATATATATATATATATATATATATATATATATATATATATATATATATATATATATATATATATATATATATATATATATATATATATCCTCCAGATTAGGTCGACGCACATAGTTAAAAAACAACGATAGCTACACTAAAATTGAATACATTTTTGGAATCAGGGGCAAATTTCAGTTATGAAAAGTACAAAATAAATTAAAACTAACATAAAATAAAAAAAAATAAATAACAAAGTTTTAGGATGTACGATGTTTTTTATTTTACAACGGCAGAAATGATGTTAACAGATTTATTTGCGTTCTTAAACAATGAGCAGTTGTTAGGTATTTTACAGTATTACGGCTTAATACTAAGAGAGAGAGAGAGAAAGGCTTTAATTTATAAATATGAAGCAGACGTATATACAGAAAAAAAAGTGGTAGAAATGGAAAAAGGATCTTCCCTCTTCAGGCTTTCCAACTTTCAAGTTTCCAACTCCAAGAGGTTTAAGACTGAAGTTGTGCTAGAAAGCGTTGATGTTGGATCTTGAGGAACTGGGGGTGTTTTTGACTTTTTGTGGACGAGTGAATAAATTAAATAAGAAAATCGCGTTTCACTAGATAATTAAACAATAATCATAAAAATCACTTTTTTTTCGTATTAAAAATGAAAAATAACTATTAAGTATTAATGAAGCTAGGAATCTTCAAAATGATTTCTTATTTAAGTACAAATAAATATTGATTCTAACAACGAAATTAATTTAAATTAGATGGTAGACAACTGATACTTGGACGACTCAGGAAGTCTGGATGAAAATCTATTAAATTTTAGTAATAAAATGAAATAATATTTAAGAAGTTCGAACTGGATGCCAGACGACTTAGCATAAGAAAAGCTGTAGTGATGTACCCCCAAATACTATCTTTTAGTAATAGCTATTATAAAATCGTTAATTTAGTTAATTACATATTTAAGCGAAACAATCGTAATCGCCAGTAGATGATTAAACTAGTCGGTACTCGGTATGTTAACTGTAAACCAACTCACAGGAGTCCTGTTCCGGTATTAGATTTCTGCAATGATTATCTTCGTCCACACTGACACTGAACACACTCCACAGAGCTATACACGTAAATCAAGATCAGGTTGTCCGAGTGACTGCAAAGTCTTTAACAGTCTCAGAATAAATAAATAAATTAAAAATATTTCAAAAAAAGAAAATAAAACTATGATAGTTATTTTTAATTCCTTTCCTTTTATTAAATAATTCAGTTATTCATCACTTAATTATATACATACATATATACAGTTATATCTATATATATATATTTATAGTAGCAGTTATATATATATATATATGTTATATATTATAGCACAAATACATACATATTTATATATTTTTATCTTTATATATATATATATATATATACAGTATATATATATATATATATATATATATATATATATATATATATATATATATATATATATATATATATATATATATATATATATTTTTATATATATATATATATATATATAAATAAAAGTATAGATATATATATATATATATATATATATATATATATATATATATATATATATATATATATATATATATATATATATATCAGTGGCGGCTCGTGGTCAAAATTCTTGAGTAGGCAAATCAAAATATATATATATATATATATATATATATATATATATATATATATATATATATATATATATATATATATATATATATATATATATATATATATATATATATATATATATATTACTTACATTTATTTATAAAGAAGATCAATTTTCCTTTCTTTTCTTGCAGCAAATCTTTCTATTATTTTTTCATGCCATGATTAGTCACTTGATAGCTTCGTTAAAAGCTCCTTTTCTATTGAAAGTAAAGACAAGAATGACAGGCGTTCCTGTCCTATGGTATTTCGTGAGCAGCTTTTAATGCGATTTAAGCATGAAAAACTTCTTTCTACTGAGGCTGTAGTTGCTGGAATGGTACCAATGAGACTAAAAAATCTAAAAGTTTGCTGTAGTGTTCTACATAAGTCATTCTCCACAATATTTTTCAAAATAGATTCTACATCTTTATCTCGAAAAAGTTTGCTGTTTTCTTCTGCATAGACTATATACAACTCGTTTCGAAGAATATTTTGATTAAAATAGTTTCCGTGAGTGACCATTAACGACTTCAGAGAATCGTTGGGAAATATTTTTTGAAATTTTGCAAACTGACTGGAATCTGCAAGTTCGAGAAATTTTAAAGCTGACATATTGGAGAATCGAGTATTTATTTGAGTAGTAATATTATCTAAGACAGAATAATAATTCATTTTATAATGACAAAGTAGTCCGTTTCAAAATTGACAAAATAAATTTTAATTTCAATTTTCGCACCTTAAAATGCTTTTTTTTATTTAAACTTTCGTTTCATATACAATACATTTAACAATTTGTAGTATTAAATTGTCTCCGTTAAGTAACTTTTATATATATATATATATATATATATATATATATATATATATATATATATATATATATATAGTATATATATATATATATATATATATATATATATATATATATATATATATATATATATATATAGACAATGCAAGAGAATGAATAGTTTCATATTGCACATTTTCTAACATTTGATTCAATAGGCTTACAACACTCGAAAAAAATTTAGTAATTTTTAAATAAACTTAAGTCGAATACTATTCAAATATTCCCGTATTTACAAAACTAACAGCTCAATTTTATTAAAAACACACAAAATCAGTAATAAAAATAATATGAAAAGCGTATTATTATCAAATAGAACTGCACGCACAATCTTTATTATTTAATAACGAAAATATTGCAACTGATCTGAGGCAGAGGCAATCTATATCGTAGCCGAATTTGAGTCAAACGTGTTTTCAGCGACTCTAACGTTGAGTCAATAATTATTCAAATGAATTATGTATGAATCAAATAAGTCGATATAAGAGATGATCAAGTTAGCATAAAATAATTATTAATTAGTTAATTATTATAATTATGTTATTAATAATATTATTATTATTTCTTGCTAATGCAATTTAAATAGGGATTATTTAAAAAAAAAATGACTGATACTGACTCGTCAGGCACATCCAAAGTTGCCTTGCCCTAGAGAATAAGGAACTATTTTTTTGACTCCGAGAATTAACAATTGGCACCGATCGCTACTATTAAAAAAGGAATCGAGTAGAAATTGATGCCGGCATCTTAAAGTTAGACTTCGAACGAAATCATTATATATATATATATATATATATATATATATATATATATATATATATATATACAAATAATATATATATATATATATATATTTATATAGAGAGTATATATATATATATATATATATATATCTTGACTTTTTAATATTTTTTGGGCTCACTAAGGCAAGTAGGCGTTGCCTACTCTGCCTACCCCCAAAAGCCGCCACTGATATATATATATATATATATATATATATATATATATAAGGTTATATATATATATATATATATATATATATATATATATATATATATATATATATATATATATATATATATATTACTACAAAGCCCAATACTTATCATCTAATGCACCTAAAAAGACTAACTGATTGATATGCTCGGAAGTCAATCTATTCCTTTCATTTGAGCAAACATTGTTTAATAATGATACTGTTCGTTCTGACGAGACTGACGTCGCATTTGCAGTAAGATATTTCATTGCTAATATAGCAATTTTTCGGTTTTTATACACGACATTGGGGGACGAACGAAGAACGAAATATATTTTTTTTGAAAAGAATATCGGTTTTCGATATTAAGAAAAAATATCGATATATCGCCTAAGAAAATATCGTCCAAAAATATCGATATCGAGCCAAAATATCGATATTTCTGATATATCGATATTTTTTGGCCATCCCTAGGCCGTAGTTTATAGAAAATATAGATGTATATTATTATGGTTATATGATATATGGCTAAGGGCTATTGTTTTCTTAGAGTTAGAGCATGCATATATGGTTACATATATACACTACAAGGCTGCTGTTACTGAGCAGCTAGCAGCAGCAGCGAAGGTGCTGATAGCAGCATATGCTGGCTGCTGGATGGCATACATGCGTTATACTGTATATGTTATATATATCTTTTACATATATATACATATATATGGGTTATAGCAAGTAGCAGCAGCAGTGGGATATGTTATGAGCATAGCATAAGGTTATAAGGTTAAGCATGTTGTTATATAAGTATATATATATATATATGTATATATATATATAAGAGAGAAAGAGATATATATATATATTATGGTTATATATAGCAGTTAGTTAGTATATATATATCTCAAAACTACAATAGCTACAGTTTTAAAATACATATTTGGAATCCTGGTAAAATTTCATATAGGAAAATGTAAAAATAAAAATAAAATAAATTATTGTTAATAATTATAGTAATATGATTAAAAGGCCTATTTAGAGACCTTTATTGGTTTCTCGTTAAAATAAATAGTTTCTCGTTAAAATAAATAGACTTTCTATTAAATTTTCTTTTTTTTTTTCACTAAAGAATACCCAAGGGGTATACCGCCCCGATGGTAGGGAGTCGGGGTTCTTCGGCCTGCGGAACTACGGGTAGGACTGGCTTCCTTCTCTGGGAGGTCTCCGAACCCTGCCTTTGGTATTTGGGTGTCGCGGGGGTTCCTCCGCCCCCTCCCGGTATGGAAAACGTCCCCCTGTGTTCCCCGTCGGCTCGAGCCCCTAGTGTGCCGTATAAAAGCATTTTCCTATGTGAAATTTTACCAGGATTCCAAAATGTACTTTCGCTGTAGCTATTGTAGTTTTTGGAGATATGTTTTTTTTTTTTTTTTTTATATATATATTTTCCGTACTAGAATTGGACCAGCATTCCACCAATGTATTCCGTTTTTTTGTAGCATTAATAGTTTTTAAGATACATATGACGGATATACTAAACGCTGGCATATATATATATATATATATATATATATATATATATATATATATATACATTTAGGTAATAGTTATATATAGTTAGTATATATATATATATATATATACATATATATATATATATATATATGTTATATATATATACATATATGTTGGTTAGTTATATATTTGAAAATAGTTTGATTTCAGTCGTCATATGAATTTCTAATAAACTTTCCTTTAACTATAAAGAAATGTAAAAAAAATATATATATATATAGTCTCGGTGGCGCAGTGGGCTGAAAACATTTTTAGAATCCTGGTAAAATTTCACACAGGAAAATGTAAAAATAAATTTTTTTTTGCTTTATACGGCAAAATAGAGGATCGAATTTAAGGGGAACATAGGGGGATGTTTTCCATACCCTGTAGGGGAGGGGGCGGAGGAACCCCCGCGACACCCAAATACCAAAGAGCGGGTTCCGAGACCCTCCTCGGAGGGGGAAATAGTCCTACCCCGTAGTTCCCAGAAGGCCGAGAGATCCCGACTCCTGCCATCGGGGCGGTATACCCTTGGGTATTCTTTTAGTAAAAAAAAAAAAAATTAATAGAAAGTCTTTATTTTAACGAGAAACCAATAAAAGGTCTCTAAAAGGCCTTCTAATCATATTACTATAATTATTAACAATAACTTTTTTTTATTTTTATTTTTTTTTACATTTTCCTTATCCAAAAATTTTACCAGGATTCCAAAATGTATTCTTTTTCGCTGTAGCTATTGTTGTTTTTGTGATATATATATATATATATATATATATATATATATATTTTTTTTTTTTTTTTTTTTTTACATTTTCTGGACCAGCACATTGGACCAGCATTCCAGCAATGTATTCCTAGTTTTACTGTAGCATTAATAGTTTTTAGGATATATATGACGGCTAATCCAGACGCTGACCTATTATATATAGCATATATATATATATATATATATATATATATATATAGTAGTATATATATATATATATATATATATATATATATATAGAATATGTTATTATTATTATTATATTATATTATTATTATATACATATATATATATATTATTATTATTATTATTATTATTAATATATAAATATATATATTATTATATACATATTATTATTAACCCATATATATATTGTTGTTATTATATATATATATATATATATTATTATTATTATTATATATATATATATATATATATATATATATATTATTATGTTATTATATATATATATATATATATATATATATATTATTATTATTATATATATATATATATTATTATTATATATAAATTATATATATATATATATATATATATTATTATTATATATATACATATATATGCTATATATATATACATATATATATATATTATATATATAGTTAAAGTATATATATATATATATATATATATTACATCTGCATCCGTGGATGCAAATTTACATCCGTAAGAAAATATATACATATCTGTTTCCCGATCAGTAAAAAGTCACTGGAGTAACCTCCGATATATATATATATATGAAAGAAAGTATATGTTATATATATATATATATATATATATATATATATATATTAAGTTATTATATATATAGTTATATATATAGAGCATATATATATATATGCTATATATATATATATATATATATATATATATATATATATATATATATATATATATATATATATATATATATATATTTATATATTATATATATATATATATATATATATATATAATTCTCAGACGAGTCCTCATTGCTTGCTTAGCGTGCGCTGCAAGCTTAAAGGAAAAATAATAGAAAATTTTAATTGTCATTATACTGTAATTTGAGAATAAAGATGTAGATTCAATTCTCGAGCAGCTAACGTAAATAATAATTTTCCTAGTCAATACGATGCTTGCGGTAACTCGACCGCCTGCCTTTCTGAGAAGTTTAACACGGTAAACAGGTGCGCGCGCATGAAATTATTCACGGCGAAAACACTGTGAAAGCTTGCAGAATATAAGAGAAAGAAGTTACAGTGAGTTGGAGAGAGAGAAACACATTTCTAGGTCTTTCTTTAAAATTCACTTATTGTTTCGTGATTCTAATTAATTTGAAAAGAAAAATGACGAAAAATTATGATTTTTTTCTGTTATTAGAGTAAATCATATTAATCGTTCAGTTTTTAAAATGTTCTGAAAGTGACATATTTTTCAATTATTGATTAAAATTATTTGAGTGTTAACTTTATATAATTAAAATAATAATTAAAATGCTGCATTATAAATAACTATGGGTTGTATCATGTATGTCATAGAATAATTTTACAAAAAATTGTCTAATAATAAACAATTTATGTATAAAAAATACATAATAATAAAAAGTGGAAAAAAAAAAACGAACCAAAAAATTTGAATATGTTGATATAAGGTTGTCACCTAAAGTGCATGGGTGTACGTCGTGGGGTAATTATGGATATCCATATCAGATTTGTAAGTACTATTCGTATTTTAATTAATATATATATATATATATATATAAAATATATATATATATATATATATATATATATATATATTTATATATATATATATATATATATATATATATATATATATATATATATATATATATATATATATATATATATATATATATATATATATATATATATAGTATATATATATATATATATATATATATATATATATATATATATATAAAAAATCTATTTTATATATATATATATATATATATATATATATATATATATATATATATATATATATATATATATATATATATATATATATATATATATATATATATATATATATATATATATATAACAAATAAATTTAAAGAGTTTTTACTTCAACTCAAACTCTATTAATGTAAAGAACAAAGTAATTAAAAACTAAAAATAAAAAGTAAAATTAAATTAAATTTTACTTTTTATTTTTAGTTTTTATTAATTTTGTTAAAATTAAATTTATTTTCATTGTTAGTTCTGAGGAGGAGACTGAGTTAAAGTCTCGAAACGTAAACTTCTTAATTTTTTTAAAGAAATTTTATTTCCCCTGTTTATTTCTTAGTGGTTTTAAATTACTTTGTTCTTTATATGTTATTGTTGATTACATATATATATACATATATATATATATATATATTAGTTATATATATATATATATATATATTGTTATATATATTATATATATATATATATATTATATATATATATATATATATATATATATAATATATACATATATATATATTATTATATATATATATATTATTATTACTAAGGTTGTTGGTTGGCTAAGGCTGGCTAATGGTTAAGGTTGGTTGTTATGTTGATACATATTGTTGCTATTATTACATACATATATATGCTGTAGTTGATATAGATAGATATATATATATATATATACATATATATATTATATATATATATATATATATATATATATATATTATATTATATATATTATTATTCATATTATTATTATTATATATATAATACATATATATATATATTATTATCCTATATTTTTTCTCCCCAAGACTGGGGTAAGGTGCGTGACACCGGAAACAAAAAAAGTAGTAGAAGAATATGACAAGTCGAAACGAAATCCCAGCCTTACCGCCCCTATATACCTTTTAATAAGAACTCTCGCAGTCAAAAAATTCACCCTAGAGCTTCATGGGATCGCGACGGACCAATATGGCATACGTCATGTAGGGTTCAACCTCATCCCAGGTGGGCTACAAACATACCCCCTCCCCCTCACAAAATCCCTCCATTCACTCCTATTATGCACCTTTTATTATTTCGCCTCTGCCAAACTCACAATTCTCTCCTTCAGACATTCATTCACTGGACTCACACTTTTTTCTTTGTCTCCCAGCCGGTCGATTCCCAACACACTCAACTATACATCCGCTTAACCAACCGACTGTCATCCATCCTTTCCATATGACCAAACCATCTCAACGTACTTTCATTTATTCTCTCATTTACCCCTTTCTTCACATCACATAACTCTCTAATACGTTCATTCCTCATTTTATTAATTTTTTTCACACCTAACACGCCCCTAAGATTGTCCATCCGAACACATTGAACTTTAGATCTATACCTCTTATTCCAGACCATAGTCTCACTACTATTCATTAACACAGGTAACAACATACCCTCATGTAATACCCTAGCGCACCCAAGACTTAGTCCTTTTACGTCCCCCAACGATTTAATTGCACCAGCCACCTTCCTGCCATTCACAACTTTCCTACTACACTCTGCATCATCCGTTCCCTTTTCAATCAACATATATAATAAATATTTAAACTCAGACACTTGTTCCAGCTGCTCACCATCTAACATAACTTCACACCGAGGACTGTCCTCACTTACAACCATAACCTTACTCTTATCTTCGTTTACTTTCAAACTCCTCCTTTTACACACCCTGCCAAACAACTCTATACGAATCCTCTTAAACTCTCTTCAGATTCACCACATAAAACCAAATCATCCGCATATAATAGGTGGGGCACCCTCCACTCACCTCCATTTTCCATCATTTTAACACCATTTCCTGCCACTCCCATCTCTAATTCTCTCATAACCCCATCCATATTCAAATTGAATAACCAAGGGGACATAACACATCCCTGCCACTCCGCTATTAATATTAAACCAATCACTTTTGACACCATTTATTCTTACACACGCTTCACTATCGTCATACATACTTTTGATTCCATTCAGAAGCCTACCACCAACAACATACATTACTAACACCTGCCATAGGTCTTCCCTATTAATCCTATAATACGCCTGTTGCAAATCCATAAAACCTAAATACAATTTATTCTTCTTCTCCTTCATTTTCTCAATCATTTGTTTCAATGTAAAGATTTGATCCACAGATCCTCTACCACTCCTAAACGCACCTTGTTCTTCACCAATCAGTCCTTCAGTCACTCGACGCACTTTCGACCAAAATACCAGCATATATCTTCCTACAACACTCAATAAACTAATTCCCTATAATTCCTACAGTTCCCCTTATCTCCCTTACCCTTATATGAGGGTACTATTACTGCTCTCCTCCGATCCCTCGGAACTATATCCTCGATAAACGCTTTGTTACACAACTTTCAAACATCCGTTCTTGATCATTTCACCAGTAATTTTACCATTCTTCAACTTTCTCACTCTACCCATTACCTCCTCCTTACTAATGACCTCATCCCCAAAACACATATTCCTTCTTGCCCGCATACATTTACTAAAACCCCTTCATTACTGCCATTGTCATACAGATTTTCGAAGTGTTCCCTCCACATTCTCCTCACATCCATTTCATCAGTTACGAAAGTACCATCCCTATTCATTATTCTAAGCAGATTCCCCTTATTCTCATTCTTAACCTTTCGTGCTTCCTTCCAGAAGAGCTTCCTATTCCCTTGTATGTCGCCATTCACCCTCCTTCCAAACTATTCATTTGCTTCATTTTTCCTCCTACGTATGCATCTTTTAGTATTCCTTTTTTCCTCCTAATATAATGCAAACATCCTTCCTTTGAAACCTCTTCATGGGCTTTTAGTACATTCAACCATGCTTCCTTTTTTACTTTTAACCGCTTGCATCACCTCTTCTTTCCACCACTCGCTTTTAACATTCTTACTTCCTACTATAGCACATCCACATACTTCTTTTGCACTACTAACAACCGCCTCTTTCATTTGCTTCCAGATTTGTTCAGCTTCATCTTGTTCACATTCAACTGATTTATTTGCAAGCGCTCTTAAATACTTATCCTTATTACCTTGTTTACTCAACTTCTCACTCTTAATTCTACCCACTACCTCTCTCCTCAGTAGTTATGGTGCCATTTAGTAGATGCCGGCCTTTTCGATATGAAGGAATAGAGGTATAGGTCTGAAACGTGGAATATAATCTATGTATGGGTTAAGCTCGAAACATGGTAAATTTCAAGTCTCTAGGATGTATATAGGGGGTACTTCGCTCTTAGGGCGTAACCGCTACGCCCTTGTTGCGGCTTCCTCGCGGGTGAGATTAGGCTTAAGACGAGTTCCGGCCAATCGCCCAGGTGTGTGAAGCGCGTGAGCGCGAGAGCTCGCGCGCGCGCGCGCGTGCGTGCGCATACACATACACATATTATTATTATTATTATTACGTCGAAGATCGAATCTGAGTCGAAAAACGATTCCTGCAAGGAATCGTTTTTTTACGCACTCCGACTCTGTATTCCCCCGCGGTTCCTTCTTCGCATCCGGTTCAGACTCCGACTCCGAACATCAGCCTGTCTCTGACTCCGAACTTATCGTATTGGGTTAAAATTTGGAGGGTGGTTAGATGGTGACGTAACCTCATTGTTAACGAGATTACATGACCCTGCATACCCCAAGGGGGGTGCTGGCCCCTCAAACATTAAATATTGACGTAGAAAGCTGAAACTTGGTATACAATCTTCATATAAGGTACTCACATCATATATGGTTAAATAGCCGTACACACCCCAAAGGGGAGTCCCCAGCCCCCAAACCTGAAATATTGACATAGAGCGACGAAACGTGGTATACATCTTTCTTATAATGCATCCACGATACAGAAAAGGAAAAAAAAAAAAAAAATAAAAACCTTTTTTTTAAAATAAAATAAAAACTTAAAACTTACCCCTCCTTCGGAGGGGTAATGCCCGCTTACACCCCTTCGGCGTGATCCCCCCTCTCAGGATTCGCACTCTTTCAAGGAGCGCATCCCCTTGGGTTTTCTCTCGGGAGGTGATGTGCTGCTTTAGATACTCTTGGTTAATGAAAACTGTTTATTCGTAAGTTAGATACGTTATGTTAAATATTACTATGACAATGTGAAATTAACACTGATTTGTTAGAGAAATGATGAGTTTTGTAAGATATTACTGTGTTAACTGACGGTGATGTGTTAGAAACGTGAGCCTAGGATAAGTTTTTGTTGCGTAATGTTAGGTTTGCCCCCAAAATTTTGCTAATGTCTACGTTTATTCATAGTTCAAATGATGTTATACTCGAAACGCTTGACACTTTGATGAAGATAGTGTCAATTCATAGTTCAAGATGCTGGTATCTTTGATAGATTGGTCACTTTGTTAAGGGATTTTGTTAGATAATACGGCTTTATCTGTTGCTGATATGCGGGAAAAGTGGGAACATATCGAATATTGTATGACCTGTTAGCTACTTTACCTTTGATAAGTAAGGAATTTTCAGGTTGTTAGCGGATTATTCATACGCAGGGTATGTTAGGTTTGCATTTGTACATTATATTCTTTGTCAGGTTACGATATGTTAGCTTTATTGATGCTAAAACTTTGTTGCATAAGCATATATTCATAGGTCAGTATATAAAGAACTTAGTTTTATGTTATGTTTATCCAAAATGATACTCGAAATATGACTTGAATCAATAGTTCAATAGATCATAGGTGGCTGGGTGGATAGGGGACTGCATGGAGGGGTGGTTTGATTTACTGATTTACTGATTTACCGCTTTAAAATCAGTAAACTATTACGCTGTACTGTGATATTTTATTCAAAGAACTTATTTTTATGTTATGTCAGAATAAAATTTTGTTATTTTTATGTTATGTTTGATTAAAACTTTGTTATGTTTGCAAGTATTCGTTGGGGATTATGATATTTAGACGATGTTATGATGAATTTTTGTTAAATATGACGAAGTTGATGTAAAAAATTTGATACGTTAGCAATATATTCGTTGTCAGTATGATGCTTAGACAGGGCTATGCTAAATTTTTGTTAAATATTACGATGTTAGTGTAAAATTAACATTGATATGTTAGAGATATGCTTGAAAAAGTGTGAATAGGTCACGTTTTGTATGATGTGTTAGGTACTTTACTGTCGTTAAGTGCGGAACTTTGTTAATGTTAGTAGTTTATTCGTACATATGGTGTGTTAGGTTTGTCGTTGTATATTATATTCTTAGTTCAGGCTATGTTATGTTAGCTTTATTAATGTAAAAACGTTGTTACGTTAGCATATACTCGATGGTTAGTATATAAAGAACTTATTTTTGTGTTATGTTTATCCGAAATGATACTCGAAAATGTGACATGAATCAATAGATTAATAGATCAAAAGGTAATGGAGGGAGGGGTGGGGAGGGGTTGATGGTTTGATTTACTGATTTACTGTTTTAAAATCAGTAAACTATTACAGTTTACTATGATATTTTATTCAAAGAACTTATTTTATGTTATGTTTGGTTAAAACTTTGTTATGTTTACAGTTATTCGTTGGTCTGTATGATAATTAGACAGGGTTATGATAAATTTTTGTCAAGTATTACTGTGTCAATGTAAAATTAACGTTAATATGTTAGAGATATGTTGATGTGCTTGAAAAAAGTGTAAATAGGTTGCGTTATGTACGCTATGTTAGGTACTTTACTGTTGTTAAGTATGGAACTTTGTTAATGTTAGTAGTTTATTCGGGCGTAAGGTGTGTTAGGTTTTGGCATTGTACAATATATTCTTAGTTGTGGTAATGATATGTTAGCTTTATTAATGTGAAAACAATGTTACGTTAGCATATATTCGTTGGTTAGTATGTAAAGAACTTATTTTTGTACTATGTTTATCCGAAATGATACTCGATATGTGATCTGAATCACTAGATCGATAGATCATAAGGTCACGGCTAGGTGGTTAGGGAGGGTAGGATGGGGCCTGATGGTTTGATTTACTGATTTACAGCTTTAAAATCGGTGAACTATTACACTTTACTATGACATTTTATTCGAAAAACTTATTTTTATGTTATGTTTGGATAAAACTTTGTTATTTTTATGTTATGTTTGGATAAAACTTTGTTATGTTTGCAATTATTTGTTGGGGATTATGATATTTAGGTAAGGTTATGATAAATTTTTGTTAAATATTACTATGTCAATGTAAAAAACTTTGTTACGTTAGCATATATTCGTTGGTCTGTATGATAATTAGACAGGGTTGTGATAAATTTAGTTAAATATTACTGTATCAATGTAAAATTAACGTTAATATGCTAGAGATATGCTTGAAAAAGTATGAGTAGGTTACGTTTTGCGTGCAATGTTAGTTACTTTACTGGTGTTAAATGTGGAACTTTGTTAATGTTAACAGTTTATTCATGTTTAAGGTGTGTTAGGTTTGTTGTCGTGGAATATATTCTAGTTCAGATGATGCTATGTAAGCTTTATTAATGTGAAAACTTTCTTACGTTAGTCTATATTCGTTGATCAGTATGATAATTATACAAGGTTATGATATATTTTTTGTTAAATATTACCATGTTAATCTGAAATTAACATTGCTATGTTAGAGATATGCTTGACAAAGTATGCATAGGTTACGTTTTTTGTATGCCATGTTAGTTACTTTACTGTTGTTAAGTATGGAACTTTGTTAATGTTAACAGTTTATTCATGTTTAAGGTATGTTAGGTTTATTGTTGTACATTATATTCTTAGACCAGATGATGCTATGTTAGTTTTTATTAATGGGAAAACTTTGTTATGGTATCATATATTCGTTGATCAGTGTATAAAGAACTTGTTTTTATGTTATGTTTATCCGAAATGATACACGAAATGTGACTTGAATCAATAGATCGATAGATCGATAGATCATGGAATGGTAGGAGACGATGAGGAGAGTAGGGTGGATGGGTTGATTTACTGATTTACTGATTTACTGCTTTTGGGTATGTAAAAACACAAATTTTTTACGTTATAAAAATAAAAAGAATAAAATTTTAGTAAAAACAAAAAGTTTTAACGAAATAAAATTAAAAATTAAAAGTTTTTAGTAAAAACAAAAAGTTTTAACGAAATAAAATTAAAAATTAAAAGTTTTTAGTAAAAACAAAAAGTTTTAACGAAATAAAATTAAAAATTAAGTTTTTTTTTAAAAAAAACAAAAACAAAAAGTTTTAAAGAAATAAAATTAAAAATAAAAGTTTTTAGAGTTGTTATAAAACATAAAGACATTAGCAAAAACATAAAATGTTTTTAATAAATTTGTTATGTCGACCCTGTGACAAACAAGAATCAAATGTATAGCTTAATGTTTCGAAAACGAACCAACCAAGAATCATAGGTATTGCGTAATGTTTCGAAAAGTGGGAGGAGTTTGAACAATTTCTCGACATGTATCTGATAACTCTAATGAAACAGGAACCACATCAGCTTCGTACACGTTCGTTCTGTATGCATTGTTAGTTACTTTAGTGTTGTTAAGTATGGAACTTTGTTATTGTTAGCCATTCATTCGATCATAAGGTATGTTAGGTTTTGTCATTGTACGTTATATTCTTAGTTCAGGATATGATATGTTAGCTTTATTGATGTGAAAACTTTGTTACGTTAGCATATATTTGTTGACCCATATGATAATTAGGATAAGTTATGGTAACTTATTGTTAAATGTTACTATGTTAATGTAAAAATAACAGTGATATGTTAGAGATATGTTTGAAAAAAGTGTGAATAGGATACGTTCTGTATGCAATGTTAGTTACTTTACTGTTGTTAAGTATGAAACTTTGTTAATGTTAACTGTTTATTTGTGTTTAAGATGAGTTAGGTTTGACTGGTGTACATTATATTCTTAGTTCAGGTTATATGTTAGCTTTATTGATATGAAAACTTTGTTACGTTAGCATATATTCGTTGATCTGTATGATAATTAGGTTAGGTTATGATAAATTTTTGTTAAATGTTACTATGTTAATGTAAAATAACAGTGATATGTTAGAGATATGTTTGAAAAAAGTGTGAATAGGGTACGGTCTGTAAGCTGCGTCAGTTACTTTCCTATTGTTAAGTATGGTATTTTGTTAATGGTGACTGTTTATTCGTGTTTAAGGTATGTTAGGTTTGATGTTATACATTAGATTCTTACATCAGGTTATGTTATGTTAGCTTTATTG
Organism: Trachelipus rathkii; assembly: GCA_015478945.1. Taxonomy (NCBI): domain Eukaryota; kingdom Metazoa; phylum Arthropoda; class Malacostraca; order Isopoda; family Trachelipodidae; genus Trachelipus; species Trachelipus rathkii. The sequence continues at coordinate 14,917 of JABUQX010121500.1, read as the reverse complement.
ATGTGAAAACTTTGTTATGTCAGCATATATTCGAGGGTTAGTATAAAAAGAACATATTTTTATGCTATGTTTATCCAAAATGATACTCTAAATATGACTTGAGTCAATAGATCAATAGATCAATACCTCAATAGATCAGGGTTGGGGCGGAGAGAGAGGGGAGGGGGGGTTGGTTGATTTACTGATTCACTGATTTACAGCTTTTGTGTATGTAAAAATGTAAATTTTTTACGTTATAAACATAAAAAAGAATAAAATTTTTAGTAAAACAAAAAGTTTTAAAGAAATAAAATTAAAAATAAATAAGTTTTTAAAAACAAAAAGTTTTAAAGAAATAAAATTAAAAATAAATAAAAGTTTTTTAAAAACAAAAAGTTTTAAAGAAATGAAATTAAAAATAAATAAAAGTTTTAAAGAAATGAAATTGAAAATAAATAAAAGTTTTTAAAAACGAAAAGTTTTAAAGAAATGAAATTAAAAATAAAAATAAATAAATAAATAAATAAACAAACACATCGCTATACTGATTTGTTAAAGGAATATTTACCTCATCAGCTTCGTACCTGTTCGTTCTGTATGCGTTGTTAGTTACTTTACTGTTGTTAAGTATGGATCTTTGTTGTTGCTTAACAGTTTATATCGAACGTAAGGTGTGTTAGGTTTTGTCATTGTACATTATATTCATAGTTTCTATGATATGTTTGCTTTATTGATGTGAAAACTTTGTTACGTTACCATATATTCATTGATCAGTATGACAATTAGACAAGGTCATGATAAAATTTTGTTAAATATTACTATGTTAATGTAAAAATATCCATGACATGTTAGAAAAAGCGTGAGTAGGTTACGTTCTGTGCTGAATAATAGTTACTTTACTGGGTAGGGGGAAGGGAAGGGTGGCTTGATTTACTGATTCACTGATTTGCCGTTTTAGGGTATGTAAAAACACAAAATTTTTTACGTTATAAACATGAAGAGTGTAAAATTTTTAGTAAAAACAAAAAAGTTTTAAAGAAATAAAATTAAAAATTAAAAGTTTTTAAAAAAAAAAAAAGGTTTAAAGAAATAAAATTAAAAATAAACAAGTTTTTAAAAACAAAAAGTTTTAAAGAAATGAAATTAAAAATAAATAAAAGTTTTTTGAAAACAAAAAGTTTTAAAGAAAAATAAAAATAAATAAAAAGTTTTTTAAAAACAAAAAGTTTTAAAGAAAAAAATTAAAAATAAATAAAAGTTTTTTAAAAACAAAAAGTTTTAAGGAAATAAAATTAAAAATAAATAAACAAACACATCGCTATACTGATTTGTTAAATGAATATTTACCTCATCAGCTTCGTACCTGGTCGTTCTGTATGCGTTGTTAGTTACTTTACTGCTGTTAAGTATGAAACTTTGTTAATGTTAGCAGTTTATTCTTGCTTGAGCTGTGTTAGGTTTTTCGTTGTATGTTATATTCTTGGTTCAGACTATGATATGTTAGCTTTGTTAAGGCAAAAACTTTGTTACGTTGGCATATATTCGTTGATCAGTATGATAATTAGATACGGTGATGATAAATATTACAGTGTTAATGCGAAAATAATAATGATATGTTAGAGATATGTTTGAAAACGTGTGAATAGGTTACGTTTTTGTATGCAACGGTAGTTACTTTACTGTTGTTAAGTATGGAACTTTGTTAATGTTAGCGATTTATTCATGCATAAGATATGTTAGGTTTTGTCGTTGTATATTATATTCTTAGGTCAGGGTATGATATGTTAGCTTTATTGATGTGAAATCTTTGTCGCGTTAGCGTATTTTCGTTGGTCAGTATGATACTTAGGTATGGTGATGATGAATTTTTATTAAATGTTACTATGTTCGTGCAAAAATAATAATGATATGTTAGAGATATGTTTGAAAAAGTGTGAATAAGTTACGTATTGTATGCAAATGTTAGTTACTTTACAGTTGTTAAGTATGGACCTTTGTTAATGTTAGATGTTTATTCGATCATAAGGTATGTTAGGTTTTGTTGTTGTACATTATATTCTTAGTTCAGGCTATGATATGTTAGCTTTATTGATGTGAAATCTTTGTTGCGTTAGCGTATTTTCGTTGGTCAGTATGATACTTAGGTATGGTGATGATAAATTTTTGTTAAATGTTACTTTGTTAATGTAAAATAATAGTGATATGTTGGAAAAAAGTGTGAGTAGGTTACGTTCTGTATGCACCGTTAGTTACTTTCCTGTTGTTAAGTATGGAACTTTGTTAATGTTGACTGCTTATTCGTGCATAAGGTATGTTAGGTCAGTCGTTGTACATTATATTCGTAGTTCAGATGATGCTATGTTTGCTTTATTGATGTGAAAACTTTGTTACGTTAGCATATATTCATTGATCAGTATGATAATTACACAAGATTGTGATAAATTTTTGTTAAATGTTACTATGTTAATGTAAAAATATCAATGATATGTTTGAAAATATGATAATTAGGTTAGGTTATGATAAATTTTTGTTAAATGTTACTTTGTTAATGTAAAATAATAGTGATATGTTGGAAAAAGTGTGAGTAGGTTACGTTCTGTATGCAGCGTTAGTTACTTTCCTGTTGTTAAGTATGGAACTTTGTTAATGTTGACTGCTTATTCGTGCATAAGGTATGTTAGGTCTGTCGTTGTACATTATATTCGTAGTTCATATGATCCTATGTTTGCTTTATTAATATGAAAACTTTGTTACGTTAGCATATATTCATTGATCAGTATGATAATTACACAAGATTGTGATAAATTTTTGTTAAATGTTACTATGTTAATGTAAAAATATCAGTGATATGTTAGAAAAAGTGTAAGTAGATTACGTTCTGCGCTCAATGTTAGTTACTTTACTGTTGTTAAGTATGGAACTTTGTTAATGTTAACTGTTTATTCATGTTTAAGATGTGTTAGTGAGTGTACATTATATTCGTAGTTCAGATGATTCTATGTTTGCTTTATTGATGTGAAAACTTTGTTACGTTAGCATATATTCATGATCTGTATGATAATAATCAGACAAGGATATGATAAAATTTTGTTAAATATTACTATGTTAATGTAAAAATATCCAGGATTGGGGTAGGGATGGGGGAGGGGTGGGTGGTTTGATTTACTGATTTACAGGTTTAGGGTATGTAAAAACACAAATTTCTTAAGTTATAAATATGAAAAGCGTAAAATTTAGTAAAAACAAACTGTTTAAAGCATATAAAACAAATATAAATGAAAGTTTTGTGTTATGTTATACAAAATATGACATTAATCAATAGATCATAGATGGGAAGGGTGGGGAGGCTGGGGAGACTGGGGATCTGGAGGCTCAAGAGGCTCAGGAGGCTCTAGAGGCTGTTTGATTTATATAAAAAACGTAAATTTTTTAAGTTATAAACTTAAAAAGAATAAAAATATGTTTAATTTTTGTTTTTTTTTTAATTTTTTTTAATTTTTTTTTTATTTTTTAAATTTTTAAATTTTTTTTTTTAAATTTTTTAAATTTTTTAAATATTTTTCTTTTTTTTTTTAATTTTTTTAATTTTTTTTTCTTTATTTTTTCTAAAAAAAAAAATTTTTTTATTTAATTTTTTTTATTTTTTCCTTCTCTGTATCATGGATGCATTATAAGAAAGATGTATACCAAGTTTCGTTGCTCCATGTCAATATTTCAGGTTTGGGGTTTGGGGACCCCCCTTTGGGGGAGGTGTACGGCTATTTAACCCATATATGATGTGAGTACCTTATATGAAGATTGTATACCAAGTTTCAGCTTTCTACGTCAATATTTAATGTTTGAGGGGGGCCAGCACCCCCTTGGGGTATGCAGGGTCATGTAATCTCGTTAACAATGAGGTTACGTCACCATCTAACCACCCTCCAAATTTTAACCCAATACGATAAGTTCGGAGTCGGAGACAGGCTGATGTTCGGATTCGGAGCCTGAACCGGATGCGAAGAAGGAACCGAGGCGGAATACAGAGTCGAGTGTGTAAAAACTATTCCCTTGCAGAAATCGTTGACTCAGATTCGATTCCCTACGGGAATCGAATCTTCGACGTAATAATAATAATAATAATATGTGAATGTGTATGCGCACGCACGCGGGCGCGCGCGTGAGCTCTCGCACTCACGCGCTTCACACACCTGGGCGATTGACCGGAACTCGTCTTAAGCCTAATCTCATCCGCGAGGAAGCCGCAACAAGGGCGTAGCGGCTACGCCCTAAGTGCGAAGTACCCCCTATATACATCCTAGAGACTTGAAATTTACCATGTTTCGAGCTTAACCCATACATAGATTATATTCCAAGTTTCAGACCTATACCTCTATTCCTTCATATCGAAAAGGCCGGCATCTACCAAATGGCACCATAACTACTCTCCTCACAGAAATCAATCACCTTCCTATCATTCTTATTTTCTCTCGACACCCCAAAGCCACCTGTTATACCATTCCTTTTTTGATCACCTATCCAACGTTGCATTTAAGTCACCCAGCACAATCAATCTGAAGCTCCTACTCACCCTATCCAAAGCATCATTCAGATTATCCCAGAAAATCGCACTCTCTTCAACATTACCCTCAGATGGAGCAAATGTCACAACCACACATACCTTGACCTTTTCAAACTTAAATTTGACCAATAGAATTCTAGTATTCACACACACAAAATCTACCACAGCTCTGTACCACAGGTCACACATTAGAATATATATATATATATATATATATATATATATATATATATATATATATATATATATATATATATATATATATATATATATATATATATATATATATATATATATATATATATATATATATATATATATATATATATATATATATATATATATACCAGCATCCCGAAGAGTTCAGGCATGTAACTAGAAAACTATAACATCTACCGGAAAATAAATAACATTTTTGATTTCAGGAAGTAATTTCATCGAAGAAACTTAAAAAAATTATTTTATTCTAATATTTATTAATAACATCTTAAATATTAGTAAAATATTACACCTCGCATTGTACGCTTTGATTGACCGATTTGACCTTGAAACCTCTATCCATCGTTCTCGAGTTCTCGAGGTGCCAAATACCAATTTTTTTACGATTTGGAGAAAATATTATTTTTTTCTTTTTATATCCTTTTTAGGGGGTTCGAGCCGACGGAGGGACAGAGGGGGGACGAAGTCCCCCCCGTCGTCCCCCGTAGGCCGAGAAACCCTTCGACTCTATCCATCGTTCTTGTTTACCCGGAGGTATTCGTTAGTTTAAAAAAAATCAACATTTGGCACCTTTGTTTGCTCAGTCTTAGTAAGCGAGCATGTTCGATTTCTCAAAAAACTGTAATTTTTTCAACATTTTTAACAAATTTAATTTTTTAAAAAGCGTTATTTTTTTTATTTTTTTTTAATTTCCGGGGTAAAAATGTCTCCTGATTAATAAAATGATATTTATTTTCGTGTACCTGTTATAGTTTTTTAGTTACATGCCTGGTCTTTTCGGGATGCTGACCATATATATATATATATATATATATATATATATATATATATATATATATATATATATATATATATATATATATATATATATATATATATATATATATATATATATATATATATATATATATATATATATATATATATATATATATATCAGTGGCGAGGCGTGGCATTTTCCAGCAGTCATCGCTTCAGTTCCCGGTTCCCTATTTCGTCATTATATATATATATATATACAGTATATATATATATATATATATATATATATATATATATATATATATATATATATATATATATATATATATATATATATATATATATATATATATATATATATCAGTGGCGACTCTAGACACTTTTTACTACTCTCTCTCTCTCTCTCTCTCTCTCTTTATATATATATATATATATATATATATATATATATATATATATATATATATATATATATATATATATATATATATATATATATATATATATATATATATATATATATATATATATATATATATATATAATTAAATACTTGAGTTAGTCCATTAAATTATGTTTTTTTTGGGGGACCGTTTTTTATTGTTAATTCTATGACTAACTTTAATTTTAATAATATTTCAAGCTATTTTTTATTTTTTCTTTATAATTCTAAAGTATTTTATTAATATTTTTATTATTTTATTTCTTTTATTAAATATTTTTTTGTTATAAAATATTATTTATTATGTATAGTATTAAACATTTTTATTTATAAACATAGTATTTAAAAATAATTTTATACTCTAAATTCACTAATATGATATCCGCCAACTGCTTTGGGCACGGGTTAGTCCTATTTTTAATGTGTTAAAAGCGTTATTTAAGTAGCGGCTATTCTGCCCTTTTTCTTTTCAATTTTGCATAATCTTATATATTTATTATGTAATAATTTCATTTATTTGACCAACTTTAGCAAAAAAATAAGAGAATATTATCGTAACATTATTAAATTTGCAAAAATAGATAGTTTCTAAAATGTCAACTCGTGCTGAGCACGAGTAGCACGAGTGCAGGAGTCGCCTCTGATATATATATATATATATATATATATATATATATATATATATATATATATATATATATATATATATATATATATATATATATATATATATATATATATATATATTATACAGCAGCAGCAGCATATAGCATATATATATATACAAGGTTACATACAAGTTATGCATATAAATATACATGGTTGGTTGGTTAAGGCTGCTACATATACATATATAGTTATATAGCAGTATATATATTATATACATATATATATATATTATTGTTACTAATATATATATATATATAAGCACGTGTTTATAAGCATTCTCTAAATATATATATATATATATATATATATATATATATATATATATATATATATATATATATATATATATATATATATATATTATATTATATATAAATTATATATATATATATATATATATATATAGTTATATATATATTTAAGTTATTATTATATATATATATATATATATATATATTATATATATATATACATATAAATTCATATATATATATATATATATATATATATAGAAGGTATATATATATATATATATATATTATTGGCTATTATATATTAGTTATTATTAGTTATTATTATTATATTATATAATCATATATATACATATATAAATCATATATATATATATATATATGCTATTATTATGTTATATATATATATATATATATATATATATATTATTGCTATATATATATATATATAGTTATATATATACATATATATATACATATATATATTATAGCAAAGAGCTAAGATTGTTATATGTTGTTGAAGAGCATGTTGGT
>JABUQX010121500.1:2500-5000 GCA_015478945.1 Trachelipus rathkii | reverse complement strand
ATATATATATATATATATATATATATATAATGAAAATGAAAATAATAATGAAATTTGAAAAAAGGATTGATTTATTTTTATCTCATCTGGTCAGTCATCTCCGCATCAATAGATGACTGGACGCTTCGCCACTGATATATATATATATATATATATATATATATATATATATATATATATATATATATATATATATATATATATATATATATATATATATATATATATATATATATATATATATATATATATATATATATGTACACATAACTTGATTGCTCCCCACGAAATTTTTTTCCGGCTACAACCCTGTATATATATTGGAAAGAGAAAGAAGTATAGTTATATATATATATATATATATATATATATATATATATATATATATATATATATATATATATATATATATATATATATATATATATATATATAGTATAGTTAGTTATAAAAAAACACAGACACATATATATTAATATTTATATATATATACACTAAATCTACTAATATATGTATATATATATATATATATATATATATATATATATATATATATATATATATATATATATATATATATATATATATATATATATATATATATATATATAGTAGTATAGGGTGCACAACTGACAGCCAAACTGACATCCGGAAGTTGCAACCGGATGTTGCAAATGTTGCAAAGCAACATTTTGCAACATTTGGTTTTTCAAGCTTGACGTGTCAAGGTCAGGGTTTTTAAGGTCGGTGAGACCGAATTTAAGGTCTGGAAGACCGTTTTCGGAGGTTAAGTCCCCTGAAGAGGGGCGGAGCCCCCCAAAAGGGGGCTTTTCGGTACCTAGAAGGTTTTAAATGATCGGTAGATCATTTTTGATGGTTCCAATCGATTTATCGTGATCGAATACCCCTATATCGATGTTTAAATCGTCTTTCTACGTGCTCTGGTTGGTTTTTTACATTAAAAAATATATTCGAAAGAAAATAATTACTATAATTAACATTCGATTAATCGTTGTAGTAAGTATGCCACTTGAGAGATGCCACCCTTTTCGATATGAAGGAATAGAGCTATAGGTCTGAAACTTGGAATATAATCTATGTATGTGTTAAGCTCGAAACAGGGTAAATTTCAAGTCGGTGGGATGTATATAGAGGGGGGTCGCCCCCGAGGGTCGATACGGATATTGCGCTTACGCCCTTGTGGCTGCTTCTGAGCGAGCAAGATTAGGCCTAAATCGGGTGGGGGAAGAGGGATCATTTGGAGGTCAGACAGACCGAAGGTCTGTCTGACCGACAGACACAGACCGAAGGTCTGTGTTTGTCTGTTTGTCTGTGTGTTTGTTTGTTTTATTTTTTATTATTATTTATTATTATTATTATTATTATTATTATTATATCGTGAAAATTTAGGTTCCCGGAGGGAACCTAAATTTTGAGACATCTTCTACTACATTTCCCTTCTGCGTCTCCCCGTAAGGGGGGAGCGCTGCCCCCTCTAAAAATTAAATTGATCGTAGAAGAATGAAACTTGGAGACAGGGTAGAGGAGTTGGAGTCGGAGACGGAGTTGGAGTCGGATTCGGATTCGGAGTCCAGGACCCCACCGGAGGGGGGTCTCAGTTTGAAAAAGAAGAAGAAATGCATGGAATGCAGAACAGAGGAAGAAGAAGAAGAAGAAAGGAAGAAGAAAGGAAGAAGAAAGGAAGAATGAGGAGGAATGAGGAAGGAAGAAGAATGAAGAATGAGGAAGGAGGAGTCTGAGGAGTAGGCACAGACACCGGTGCTGGAGCCGGTGCGGTGCCAAGTTATTAAATTTTTGTGTAATGATACAATACTGGTGTTTTTATATATGTTATTGGATCTGTAGATTTCGAAAATAATGGTTTCAGAACCATCAAGAAAAAAATAAATCAATAAATAAATAAATAAATAAATAAAATTTCTTATTCTTTTTGTTTATAACTTACAAATTTACGTTTTTACATACCCTAAAGCAGTAAATCACTAAATCAAACCACTATCCAACCTCCCTCCTGACCATCTGTGATCTATTGATCTATTGATTAAGGTCAAATTTTTACTAAAATTGTAACGTTTTACATACCCTAAATCAGTAAATCAGTAAATCAAACCACCATCCAGCCAGCATCCAACCACCCTCCTGTCCATCCTTGATCTATTGATCTATTGATCTATTGATTCAAGTCACATTTTCGAGTATAATTTTGGATAAACATAACATAAAATCAAGTTCTTTATACACTGATCAACGAGTATATGCTAACGTAACAAAGTTTTCACACTAATAACGCTAACATAGTATAACCTGAACTAAAAATATAAAGTACAACGACAAACCTAACATACCTTAAGCATGAATAAACTGCTAACATTAACAAAGTTCCACACTTAGCAACAGTAAAGTAACTAACATAGCATACAAAAACGTAACCTACTCACACTTTTTCATGCATATCTTTAACATATCAATGTTAATTTTA
>JABUQX010121499.1:0-29661 GCA_015478945.1 Trachelipus rathkii | reverse complement strand
ACCCCCTTCTCCCTCCTCTTCTCTCTCCCTCCTCTCTCTCTCCCTCCCCCCCTCTCCTCCCCTCCTCCCACCACCCTCCCTCCCCCTCCCCTCTTTCCCTCCCCCCCCTCTTCCCCCTCCTTTCCTCCCTCCTTCCCCCTCTCTCCCTCCCCCCCCCTCCTCCCTTTCTCTCCCCCCCTCCCCCCCACTCGCTCCCCCCTCCCCCTCCCTCCCCTCACCCCCCCTCCTCTCCTCCCCTCTCCTTCTCCTCCTCCTCCCCTCTTCCCCCCCTTTTCCTCCCCCCCCTCCTCTCTTCTCCCCCTTCCCTCTCTCCTCCCTCCCCTCCCTCCCCCCCCCCCTACCCTTCCTCTCTTCTTCCCCCTCTCCCTCTCCCCCCCTCTCTCCCTCCCCCTCCCCTCCCCGCCCTCTCCCCCCCTCTCTCTCCCTCCCCCTCGCTCTCCTCCTCCTCCCCCCTCCCTCCCTCTCCCTCTCCCCCCTCCTCTCCCCCCCTCCCCACTCCCCCCCCCTCTCCCTCCCTCCCCCTTTCCCCTCCTCCCCTCTCCCCCTCCCCCCTCCCCCCCCCCTCCCCTCTACCCCTCCTCTCCCTTCCCTCTCCTCCTCCTCCTCTCCCCCCCCTCCCTCCCCCCTCCCCTTCCCTCCTCCCCCCTCTCCTCCCCCCCTCCTCCTCTTCTCTCACTCCCTCCCTTCCCCACTCCCCCTCCCTCGCCTCTTCTCCCTCTCCCCTCACTCTCTCTCCCTCCCTCCCTCTCCCACTTCGCTTCCCCTCCCCCCCCCCCTGCCCTCCCCCCCCCTCTTCCCCCGCCCCCGTCCCTACCCGGCCTCCCTTCTTTACCTCCCCTTTCCCCTCCCCCTTCCCCTCTCCCTCTCCCCTCCCTCTTCTTCTTCCTTCTCCTCCTCCCTCTCTCTCTCTCCTCCCCTCGCTCCCCTTCTCTCTGCTCTCCCCTCCTCCCCTCCCCTCCCCCCCCCTCTTTATCCCCTCCCACCCCTCCCACCTCCTTCCTCTCCCCCCCCCCCCTCCCCCCCACTCCCCTCCCCCCCCCCCTCCCCCCCCTTCCCTCCCTCCCCTCCCCCCCCTCCCCCCCCTCCTTCCCCCCCCCCTCCCTCCTCCCCCCCCCCCCCCCCCCCCTCTGTCCCCCCCCCTCTCCCCTTCCCCCCTTCCCCTCTTCTCCTTCCCTCCCCCCTCCCCGCCCTACCCCCCCATCCCCTCTTTTCCCCCCCCCCCCCCCCCTCCCCCCCCTCCCCCCCCCCCTCCCCCTCTTTCCTCCCCTCTCTGCCTCCTCCCCCCTCCCCCCCACCCCCCCCCCTCTCCCCCCCCTCTCCCCCCCTACCCCCCTGCCCCCTCCCTTTCCTTCTCCTCCCCCCCTCCCACCCATTTCCTTCTCCAACCCCTACCTCCTCCTCCTTTCCCCCATGCTCACCCCCTTCCTTCTCCCTACCCCTCTCTCTTCCCCCCCCCCCCCTCTCCCCTCCCCACCCCCCCTCCCCCTCCCCCCCCCCCCTCCCCCCCGCCCCCTCCCTCCGCCCCCCCCCCCTCTCTCTCCACCTCCTTCCCTCCTCCCCCTCCCCCCCCCCTCCCCCTCCTGCATCTCTCCTTCCCTCCCCTCCTCCCCCTCCATCCCCCCCCCCTCCCCCTCCCCCCCCTTCCCCCCCCCTCCGCTACCCTCCCCCCCTCCCCCCTCCGCGCGCTATTACCCCCCCCCTCCTCCTCCCCCCCTCCCTACCCCACTCTCCCCCCCCCTCTCGCCCTTCCGCCTCCCCCTGCCCCCCCCTCTGCCCCCTCCTCCCCCCTCCCCTACCCCACTCTCCCTCTCACCTCCTCCCTCTTCCGCCCCTCCCCCCTCCCTCCTCCTCTTCCCCTCTCACCCGCTCTCCTCTCCCTCCTCAAACCTCCTCGCTCCCCTTCCCCTTCCCCCCTTCCCCCCTCCCTCCCGCCCCCCCCTCCCGCCCCATCCCCCTCCTCCCCCTCTCTCTCCCTCGCCGTCCCCCCCCCCCCCTCCCCCCTCCCTCCCCCTCCCTCTTCCTCCACTCCCCCCTCCTTCCCTCCCCTCTCCCTTCCACCCTCCCTCCCGCCCGCCCCTTCTCCCCCCCCCCCCCTTCTGCCCCTCACTCCTCCTGCCTCGCATCTCCTCTATCCTGCCCCCCCGTCTCTCCCCCCCCTCCCCCCCTCCCCTCCCCCCCTTCTCTCTTTTCCCCTCCCTCCCCTCCTCCTCCCCTCCCCTCCCTTCTTTCCTCCCCCCCCCCTCCCTCCCCTCCTACCCCCTCCCTCCCCTCCTCCCCCTCCCCCCCCTTCCCCCCCCTCCCCCCTCTCTTCCTCCCCCCCTCCTCCCCTCCCCCCTCCCCTCTCTCCTTCCCCTTCTCTCCTCTCCCCTCCTCTACCCACCCCCTACCCTCCCCCCTCCTCTACCCACCTCCCCTCCCCTCCCCCTCCTCCCCCTCTCCCCACCCTCCCCCTCCTCTCCCCCCCCCTCTCCCCTTTCCCTCCCCCCCCTTCCCTCCCTCCCCCCTCGGATGATGCCCTTTCCTCCTCCCCTACCCCCCCCCCCTCCCCCCCCCCCCCCCCTTCCTCCTCCCCCCCCCCTCTCTCCCCCCCCCTCCCCTTCCCCTCCCTCCTCCCCCCCCCTCCCCTCTCCCCCCCTCGCCCCCTCCCCCCCCCCCCCCTCCCCCCCCCTCCCCTCTCCCCCCCCCCCCCTCCCCCCTCCCCTCTCCCCCCCCTCCTCCCCCCCTTCCCCCCCTCCCCTCCCCCCCTTTTCTCCCCTTTCCCTCCCCCTGCTCCCCCCCTCCCCCCCCCCCCTCCCCCTCCACCTCCTCTCCCCTCCCCCTCTTTCCCCTCCCCCCCCACCCTCTCACCCCCCTCCCCCCCCCTCCCCTCCCACCCTCCTCCTCTTCTCCCCTTCCCCCCCCTCCCCCCCTTCCCCCTCCCCCTCCCCCCTCCTCCCCCCCCCCCTCCCCCCCTCACCCCCCCCCCCCGCCCCCCCCCGTGACTATGCATCCCGCACCAGCCTCCTCCGTGTGCGCCGCCGTCGGCACCGCTCTCCCCCCCTGCCTCCCCTCCTGCTCCCCCCCCCCCCCCCCCCCCTCTCTCGCCCCCCCTCCCCTCCTCCCCCCCTCCCCCCTCCCCCCCCCCCTACCCCCTCCCCTCCTTCCCCCTCTCTCTCTCCCCTCCCCCCCCCCGCGCCTCCCCCCCCCCCCCCCCTTCCCCCCTCCCCTACCCCTCCCTCCTCCCCCCCCCCCCCTCCCCACCCCCCCCCTCCACACCTCTCCCCCCTCCACCCCCCTCCCCCTCCCCCCCCCCCCCCCCCCCCCCCCACCTCCTCCCCTTCCTCCCCCTCCCCCGTCCCTCTCTCCCTTCTCCCCACCTCCCCCTCCCCCCCCCTCCCCCCCTCCGCGCTCTCTCGGCACCTCCCTCCCCCCTCCGTCCTCCCCCCGCAGCACCACAATGCCACGGTTCTACCTTCTCCCTCACCCTCCCTCCCCCCCTCTTCCCCCTACCCCCCCCCCCCTCTCCCTCTCCTCTCCCCCCCCCCCTCCCCTCACTCCCGCCCGCCCACCCTCCCCCCTCTCCCCCTACCCCCCTCTCTCCCCCCCTCCCCCTTCCCTCCCCCCTCCCTTCTCCCCCCGCCCCCCTCTCCCCCCCCCCCCTCCCTCCCCTCTCTCCCTCCCCCCCTCCCCCCCTACCTCCTCTCCCTCTTCCTCCCCCCCCCCTCCCCTACCCCCCCCTTTCCTTCCCACTCCCCCCGCACCGTCCCCCCCCTCCCCCTCCCTCCCCCTTCCTCCCTCCTCCCCCCTCCTCCCCCTTTCCTCCCCCCCTCCCCCTCCCTCCCCCTCCTCCCCCCCTTCCCCTCTCTCTCCCCCTCCCTCTCTCCCCCCGCCCCCCTTCCTCCCTCCCTGCCTACCCCCCTTCCCTCCGCCCCAAACTGCCCTCCCCTACCCCCCTCCTCCCCCCTCTCCCCCCCTCCCCCCCCTCCCCCCCCCCCTCCCCCTCCCCTCCTCCCCACCCCTCCTCCCCTTCCCCTCACTCCTCCCCCCTCCCCCCCCCCCCCCCCCCCCTCCTCCTTCCCCCCCCCCCCCCCCTCCCCCCTGCTCTCCCCTCTCCTCCCCTCCCCCCCCCTTCACTCCCCCCCCCCCCTTCCTCCCCCCCCCTCCCCTCCCCTACCCCCTCCCCCCTCCCCACCTCCTCTCCCCTCTCCCCCCCGCCTCCTTCTACTCCCCCGTCCTCCCTCCCCCCTTCCCCTCCCCCTCTCCTACCCCCCCCCCTCTCCCCCCCCCCCCCCTCCCCTTCCCCCCTCCTCCCACCCCTCCCCCCCCCGCCTCCCCCCCACCCCCCCTCCCCTCCTCCCTCCATTTCCCCTCCCCCCCTCCTCCTCCTTCCTCCCCTCTCCCCCTCCCCCTCCCCCCCTCCCCCCCCTCCCTCCCCCCTTCCTCCCCACCACTCCCCCTCCTCTCCTCTCCTCCTCCCTCCCCCCGCCCCCTCCCGCCCCCCCCTCCCCCTCCCCATTCCCCCCCCTCCCCCCCTCCCCTTTCCCCCACCCCTTCCCCCCCCCCCTCCCCTCCCCCCCCTCCCCTCGCTCTTTCCCCTCTCCCTTCCCCTCCCCCCCCACTTCCCTCCCCTCCCCCTCCCCCTCCCCCCCCCCCCCCTGCCCCCCCTCCCCTCCCCCTCCCTCCCCCCTCTCCCCCCCTCCCCCCTCCTTCTTCCACACAAAACAAAAACAAAAACCAAACCAAAACCACCCTCAACAAAACAAACAACCAACCAAAAAATAAACCAACACACACCAAAAAAACAACCAACCAAAATACAACAACCAATCAATCAAAAACCAACCAAATAACCAAGCAACCAAAACAAACCAATCAACCAACCAAAAAACAACCAACAAAAAATAACCCCCCCTCCCGCCCCCCCCCCCTCCTCCGCCCCCCCCTCCCCCCCTCCCCCTCCCCCTCTCCCCCTCCTCCCCCTCCCCCCATCCCCACCCCGCCTCCCCTCCCTCCCTCCTCCTCCCCTCCCCCCCCCCCCCTCTCTCCCCCCCTCTCTCTCCCCCTCCTCCTGCCCCCCCCTCGCTTTACCTCTCAAATCATCTCTACCCCCCCCCCCACCTCCCCCCCGCCCCCCTCCCTCCCCCTTCCCCTCCCTCCCCCCCCCCCCTCCCCCTACTCTCTCCCCCTCCCCCTCTCTCCCTCTCCCCCTACCCCCCTCCTCCCTCCCCTCCCCCTTTCCCCTCCCTCTCTTCCTCTCTCTCTTCTCCCTCCCTCTCCTCTCTTCTCCCTTCTTTCCCCCCCTCTCCTCTCTCTCTACTCCCCCTCCATCTCCCCCCCTTCTCCCCCTTTCCTCCTCCTTCCCTCCTTCCCCTCTTCCCTCTCCTTCTTCCCCCTCCCCTCCTCCTTCCCCCCTCCCTTCTCCTCCCCTCCCCCCCCCTTCCTCTCCCCCTCTCCTTCCCTCCCCCTCTCCCTCCCCTCTCCTCTCTTCCCTTTCCTCCTCCTCCTGCTCCTCCTCTCGCCGAGACGTGTCGACGCCCTCCCCCCGTTCCCCGCCTCTCCTCCCCCTCCCCCTCCCCCCTCCCCCTCCTACTCTCCTTCCCCCCTCTCTCTCTCCTTCTCTCCCCTCTCTCTCCCCTCCCCTCTCCCCCCTCCCCTTCTCGCCTCCCCCCTTTCCTTCCCTCCCCTTTTTCCCCCTTCCTCTTTCCCCCTCTCCTCCCCCCTCCTCCTCCCCCTCCCCCCTCTCCCCCCCCCTCCCCCCTCTTCTCCCTTGCTCTCTCCTCTCCCTCCTCCTTCCCCCCCTCCCTTCT
The DNA here is from genome assembly GCA_015478945.1 of Trachelipus rathkii. Lineage (NCBI taxonomy): Eukaryota > Metazoa > Arthropoda > Malacostraca > Isopoda > Trachelipodidae > Trachelipus > Trachelipus rathkii. The sequence continues at coordinate 23,875 of JABUQX010121499.1, read as the reverse complement.
CCCTCCCCTCCTCTTCCCTCCACTCCCCCCCCCCCCCTTCCCTCCCTCCTCCCCCCCTCCCCCTTTCCCCCTCTCCTCCATCTCCCCTCCCCCCCCCCCTCTGCCCCCTTCCCGCCTCCCCCCCCCCCCCCCTCCCCCCCCCTCCTCCCCCCCCTCCCCCCCTCTACCCCTCTAATCCCCCTCCTCTCCCCCCCCCCCCCTCTTCCCTTCTCCATCACTTCTACACCTCCCTCCCCCCACTCCTTTTTTCTCCTCATTACTCCCCCCCCCCCCCCCCCCTCCCTCCCCTCCCTATCCTCCCCACTCCCTCCTATCCTTATGCCAGCCTCCCCCCTTCCCCCCCTCCCCTCCCACCCCCCCCCCCCTGAATCCCCCCCCCCCCTTGTTCTCCCCCCCTCCTCCACCCCCCCACCACCGTCACCACCCCCTCTCCCCGAGATAAACACCCAGCCACTCCTTCCTCCTCCTCCCTCCTCTCTCTCTCTCCCCCCTCCTCCCCTGGCTCGCCGCTCTCCCCCCCCCTCTCCCGCCCCCCCCCCCTCTCCCTCACTCCTCCCCCCCCTCTCCCTCGTCCCGCGCCCCTTCCCCTCCTCCAGCTCTCTGCCTCGACACTCCCACTGCTGCTCCCTCCTTTCCCCTCTCAGACGCCCCCTGCCCCCCCCCTCTCTCCCGCTTCACCTCCCCTCCACCCCCCCCTCCACTCTCCCCCCCCCCCCCCCTCTCCGCTCAACCCGCCCTCGCCTCCTCCCCTTCGGCTTCCCCTCGTCTTCCCCACCTCCCTCGCCCCTCCCCCCCCCCCCTCGTTCTCCTTCTCCTCCCTCCCCCCCCCCCCTCCCCCTTCCCCCCCCCCCTCTCCCTCTGTCCCCTCCCTCCCTCCCCTGTCTCTCCGCCCGGGTCCCCTCCCCCCCCTCTCCTCCTCCCCCTCCCCCCCTCCCCCCCTCCACCCCTTCCTCCTACCCCCTCCCCATCTCCTCCCACCCTCCCTCTCCCCCCACCCACCCCAAAAACCCCCCCCCCCTCTCCTCCTTCTCCCCCCCCCTACCCCCCTCCACACCCCCCCCCACCCCCTCCCCCTCCCCGCCTCCCCCCCCCACCCATCCGCAACCCCCCCTCTCCCCGCTCCGCTCCTCCCTCTCTCTGCCTCCTCATACCCCTCCCAGCCTCCCTCTACTCTCCCTCCCCCTCCTCTTTCTCTGCCCTCCCCACCCCACCTACCCACCTCCCTAGCCCCCTCCTTTGACTCATCCCAGCTCACCAGTATAACAGGCCCCCGTACACCAGCTCACGCTACCCCTCCCATACTAGACCTATGATGACCTTTAACTCGTCCTGCCTAGGCCAGCGCGACTAACTCACCTGCACACTCACTACTGACTTAGCCACGGAGCCCCCCACAGGAACAGACTAAGACGTTCATGGAACGATACGGAGACGAACAATGCAGCATAACTAAGCGGAGAGCATGTCGGGTAGGAGATTGGAGCGCGAGGATGAGCCTAACTCGGCAATGAGCGGAGTGACGTCTAGGATGAGGGCTCAACAAAAGTAGGTGAGAAAAGAGCAAAGGAGGCATACGAGAGATAACGAGTGACAAGACAAGCGAAAGAGTACTACCTAGACTAGTAACGACGAACATAAGAGAAGATAAATCTGTAGAGTGAAGATAACAAGCAAAGTGAGAACGAAAACAATACACTAGACATTGGCAGAGCGACGACAGAGAGATAAACGAGAGGATTAAAGGTCATAAGACAGAGATGACTCGAGAAAATCACTCATCTTCAAATAATCGCATAGAATTCAATCATACTCTTCTCGAAAAAAAGTAACTAAATCTGAGACTAACGAATCTGACGTTCAGGACGATATAATAGAGGATTCTCTGCTCTCTCAATCCTCTATAATCAACACTCACATAGAGTCATGACACTTCTCTGACCGTTCGTCTCTCTCTCTCTGCTCATCAATGTCTCTCATCTAGTCCGTACTACTCATCTCTCTCCTCTCTCTGCTCTCTCTGTCTCTCATCGATCTCCTTCGTAAGCTTCTCTCTCTCTCTCTTTCGATCATCTCTCTCTCTCTCTCTCTCTCTCTGCTCTCTTCTCCTTCTCTCTCTCTTCTCTCTCTCTCATCTCTCTCTCGTCTTACTCTCTCGCTCTCTTCTCTCTCTCGTCTCTCTCTTCATCTCTCTCTCTCTCTCATCTCTCTCTCTCCTCTCTCGTCTCTCTCCTCTGCTCTCTCTCTCTCTCTTCTTCCTCTCTCTCTCATCTCTTCCCTCTCTCTCTCCTCTCTCTCTCTCTCTCTCTTCTCTCTCTCTCTCTCTCTCTCCTCTCTCTTCTCTCTCTCTCTCTCTCATTCTCTCTCCCTCTCTCTCTCTCCTCATCCCTTCTCTCTCTCTCTCATCTCTTCTCTCTCTCCTTCTGCGCTCTCTCTCTCTCTCTTGCTCGTCTCTCTCTTCTCTGCTCTCTCTTCTCTCTCTTCTCTCTCGGACTCTCTCTCTCTCTGGAGAAACAAAACCTATTGTATCATGATTTTATTAAAAGCAAAATTATGTAATAAAAATTTATATAAAATCTTATGCAAACCTTATGAACTGTAATGAGGAACTTTTTTATGAAACAAAAACTAATTCTTTTTTTAATTTCGAATAAGCTTTAATTCCCCCCGATATTTCAGGCTCATGTTACGAAATATCTAAAATCCTTCACGGCTGGATTGAGGGCGAATTCGACCTGATTTGATTAAAAACGAACTAATTTTTACCTTATTATATATATTTATAGTATATCTTATATTATTATACTATATATATTATATACTTAAATATTATGTATTATTAATATATATATATTATTATTATATATATATATATAATATATATAATATATAAAATAAATATATATACTTTATATAATAATATTATAATATGATATATATATATATATAAAACATAAATTAAATATTAATTTTCTTTTTCTATGAAAACATTCATTTATCTAACGTACAAAAATATTTTAAAAATATTTTTCACATTTGTTTTAATATTTTTTCCTTAATAAATATCAATAAATATTAAAAAAATATATATTGTGCTTCAATTACAGCTTAAAAAAGAAACTGTGCTTAAATTTTGTATAACATGTGGCCATCTATTTAAAAAATCGCAAATTGTAAGTAAGAGCTACTAATTTGTGTTTATTCCACACACCTAAAATACAGTAAAAATATAAATGCATTCGACATAAAAAAGATTTGTTGATTTTTTTATTAGATTTGTTTTGTGTAATCGAATATGGTTGCCATTTTAAAGATGAAATTATTGTTAAGACAGTGTAATATAAGTTTTGATAAGGATTTTAAATTGACATCAATGAAAAGGAATTGTGTAAATCTTTAAAACTCTTATACTATCTATCTATCTATCTATCTATCTATCTATCTATCTATCTACCTATCTATATATCTATCTATCTTATTTTATCTATTTATCTATTAATTTAATTCATTTTTATCTAAATCAGTTTATTTATTCATTTATAAATGTATAAATTTATTAATTATAATCTTTTTACATTTCTCCAAATAACGACAAATTCAAAAACGTCTTTTTGTTTCCTAGGAAAAAAATTCAACCGTATTTGATATGATAAAACAAATACAATAAAGACAAAAAAATAAAAAATGAAAGAAAAAACAAAAAACAAAAAACAAAATAAAGATGGCATATCCATTTTGGAACCAAAGTAGCTTTAATGAGGAAAACTTGAATAATGAAAATACAATGAGAAAACCACTGCTAAAAACCACAAACCATATTTCAGGTTGAGGAAGCCATTTTTTTAAACCATAAAATGAAATTCAATTTACTTACAACTTTATCTGATGTTATCGGACCCTGTCACACAGATTACAGTCATCTAAATAACCATGTTGGTTAAGGTATTTTATTCTTATTTTTAAAATAAACTTCGACAACAAAGCGCGCACACACACACATACACCTAAATAATATATATATATATATTATATACTAATAATAATATATATATGTAGTTATATGTATATATATAATACTATATATATATTATATATATATTATAATATTATAATATAAATTATATTATATATATATATATATATATATAATATATATAGTATATATATATGGTAGGCATACATTCCGATTCTTTCTCTCCTCTCATCTCTCTCTCTCTCCTCTCTCTTCTCATCTCTCTCTCTGCTCTCCTTCTCTCTCTCTCTCTCTGTCTCTCTCTCTCGCTCCTCTCGCTCTCTCTCGAAACTAAAACCTGATAAAAACCTTGTTTTACTTAGGAAATTATCGTTTAGTTTCAAATTGCTTGAAACTCGGTTTTATACATTCATTCCAGGAATGACAAAAATCAACTCTTCTTAGAACATAAATACTTTCTTGCGTAGAAAATGCACATCTTTCTTGGTTTCTCTTGGCCTCACATTTTTCTGACATGGTGATAATTTTAAATGTAAACTTAGCTTTTGCTTTTCTCTGCCTCCTCTAGTATCTCTGCAGGTAAGTACTGCTGTGTCGTATGCTTCTCTTAAAAGTTGAACTTGGTTTGCTCCATACTTGTTCCATTAACTCCACTCTACACCAATTCCAGAACTATCCTAACGCTCTTCGCCTGCCCTCCGACTCATCAAAAATGTTATTCTTCCACTCTCTGAACACTTAACACTAGAGAAGGCGGCACAGTCGGTGAACGGTACTTCTCTGCAGGTGTCCTCAGAAATTGTTCAACTGAACTGCACCCGGTTGCTGGTAAATGTTTCTCACTGCCCTATCAACCCTTTAACCTATATCCATTCCTGGTGGAAGGTGCATTCAGATCCAGCATGTGCAGAAACTTGAAGATTTAAAAACATCTTAAATCTTCCAATCTTATCTCTGATTGCCAGTATGGTTTCTGTAAGGGACGCTAGACTGATGATCTACTTTGTTTTCCCATCTGAATCTTGGTCCTAACTGCTCTTCCGCATCCTTCGATGAATCTCTTGCCACTGGCGCCTAGACAGTATCGAAGGACTTTTCGAATAAAGTCTGGCCACAAGATTTTAATTACTAAGCTTTCCTTCTTCTCGGTCAATTAAACATCTTGTTTTTCTGCAACCATTCTCTTGAATTCCGTCCAGTCGTTCTAAGGCTGGCTGTTGATAACCAGACCATTTATCCTTTAAATCTATCAATAATGGTGTTCCTCAGAATTCTGTTCTATCCCCAATTCTTTTTCTAGTTTGCATCAATGATCTATCTGTTACTATATCTCCTATCCAATCTTAAACTGATATGTGCACTCATCGTAATTCCTTCCAATTTGAAAGACACGACCATTCAAATTCAAAAAGCAAATCTATGTGCTAGGAAGTCAGGGTAGCACGTGAAGCACTAAAACCTTTGAGCTTTCTACTTACTATAGTTGGTGTAAGGAAAACATGGTTGTTTTCAATGACTCGATAGACTTAGTTTCCTCATGGCTATGCTACTTGACATTATCATTCCACACACATAAAATCATCTCTTTGAAACGAACAAGCTCTAACCTTTCTTCTGTTCTTGATATTTTTTAGATACATATCTTATTCTCGGTATCTTTCTGTTAGAAGGATCAATCTATGTTATTTCTACAGATTCTAGGAAATTTTGGGTTGTTTCTGACTTGCTGAGGCGCCTTTGGACTTCATCTCACCACCCCAGTTGTTAGCTGCTGCATGGGTTGCTGTTCGCCTTGTATGAGTAGATAGACCCATTTCTGGGCTGTTCCCACCCATTGCTCTCCTTGGTAAAGTGTAGTCTAGAGCTTGTCGACTTGTTAACTCTTTCATTCTCACTAACTTTCGCCAATCATATTAGCAGGCAAAAACTGTTGCATCACCTCCTATATTCTAATTGTTAGTGCAATTTACATTTTCGTTCTGAAATTCAGTTTGTACCTCCGTGCTCTTGAGGAGAGTTCCTGCGACTCGATTAATTTCAACAGTATTCATAATCCTCATAGTATATGGGCAAATAAGATTCTTCATACTATTAACACCAATATATTATTAAATCAGCATTTTGAATTATTATGAGAAAATATAAATGATAAATTGTCTACTAATATTTTGTAATTATTAAAAAGTTTGGGAAAGGATAAAGATGTTTGAGGAATCTGGCTCTCAAAAATGCGACTTTGTGACATAAAAAAGTGTTAATTACTTTCAATATCGAATCAACATATCCTAACTCGAGATATATACAAAAAAAAGTTAGTGTTTAGTTTATGTTAGTCGTCTGTTGGTAGTTATCAATTTTTTAAAATTGAGTGCTAATGTAATCCTTCCTAATTAATATATCTTAATATATTATATATATATATATATCATAGTATATATTATATATATATAATATACGATATAATATATATATATTACTATATATATTAATATATATATATAAATATTATATAATTAATATATATATATATATATATTATATATATATATATATAATAGAGAGACCATTATCAAAGATATAAGAAATTTATTCTAAATCTCATAGATATATTATACTTTTATATATATAATTATAACGTTAAGATATAGATATATACATACATATATTATATATTATATATATATATATATATATATATATATAATATATATATTATATATATATATATATATATATAGATATATATATATTTTATTAATACTATATATATAAATACTATATATATAATTATGATGAATTGCTACAATGCTTTCAATCTAGATCATTTGCTCAAAGTTTATAATTACCACAAAGCTAAAACAAAAAAAAAAGCTTTTTTATACTTGGTTTAAAAAAAAACATATTGTTTAAAGTTAAGAAGTTTAAACCAAACCAAATTATATATGTTAGGTATAGAAAATAGAATAGCTCATAAAATATATATTTACAATAATTATATAGTATTATATTAATATAATATATATATATGTCTATGTATCAATATGACCTATAATCTATCTACTTATATTTATATTTCATTTCAGATAGTATTGAAGTTTTATTATAGGAAATTACAGTAATATAAATAATCCTAATTATCCAAACTAGCCAATAAACAATGCTCTCTCAAGCATAAAATTAATTCACAAACAAATGAGTTTTCCCCCGAATCTCCCATGAAAAGAACTCCCCTCCCCCCCCCCCCCCCCCTCCCTCCTCCTCCCCTCTTATATAGTTTTATCGAAACTTTTTTTTCATTTTTTTCCTCTGGCCTCTCTAAACCCCCCCTTCCCCATACATCTGAAAAAGAAGCTTTTTAACAAAGGTACTTCCTGCCTACAATCACACTTCATCCATAGGTTATTATTACATACGCATATTGATTACAGTATCAATTTTGTAGGCCTATACGAGCAACGGAATACAATACGAATACAATACAATCTTATTCAGGTTTTCAATTTTTTTTTTCTTTTTAGGAATAGCAAATTGATTATATCAATGTTCAATGAATATGTGTGAGTGAATTTTGAGTCTGTGTGTGTGTGTGTGTGTGTGTGTGTGTGTGTGGTGTGTGTGTGTGTGTGTGTGTGTGTGTGTGTATGTGCAAGATAGTATGTAAGTTTGTAAAGTATGAGAATATTGTTCCTTCTGGTAATTAATATATATATAATATAATATATATTATAATTTTAACTATAATTATAATTTATATTATTTATATATATATCATAATATTTAAATTAATAGTGTATTATATATATATAATATTAATATTAAATGTAATAATTATATACTTATAATATAGTATAGTTATATATATGATGCAGAGGTGACTCTAATATATATGTTATTACATATATAATGAATATATAATATATATATATAATATTAATATATATTTATATAATTATATATGATAATTATATAGTATATATAGTATAGATATTATATATATAAATTAGTATAGTACCTGTATAATGAATATATAGTATATATATATATAGTATATTATATCAGTAATATAGATATATTATATTAAATATATATATATTATATTTAATTAATATATATATTAAATATATATTGATATATATGATATAATTATATATATATATATTAATATATAATAATAATATATTAATATTATATATATATAATATATAGTATTAAATATTATATAGTATATTATATATAATACATATATATACTATATATATATATTATAATAAATAAATAAATAAATAAATATATATGTGTGAGGGGGTATTTTTTATATATATATTAATATATATATATATATATATATTAATATATAATATATTAATATATTATTTATTCATATTATAGATATATAGATATGATATATAGTATATATATATATATATATAATTATATATTAATATTATAATATGATATATATATTAATAATATATTTATATATAATATATATATTAATTAATATATATATATATTAATATATATAATTTATTATATATATGTGAGTCTATAATTTACTGTTATAAAGCTAATGATTCATATATATACTCCGCTATATTTTATAGTTTGCTATTTCATATATATATATATGCATATTTAATACGATATATCCAAAATGAGAATTAAGATGATGAAGGATTTAGAATAAAAGTTTATAATATAGTTAAATATATAACAGTTAATATTTAATTAAACAAATCCATATACATTATTTACTCATTAGTCTCATTCGTACGTGGTTACTGTATTACCGTAGAGTTGTGACTGTATTACTAGTCAAAATATTTCTTTATTGAATTTTATATTTTTCATTGGCGGGACTCCAGAGAAGGAAATTCGAAACTCGTTTCTAGAGCTGTCGAAAGTCCCTTATTATAATTGGATAACATTATATTATAATAAAATGCTTTTTTTTATATGCTTAAAACGTGTTCTGTTATATTATAAATTAGTTTTATTACAATACATTTAATAATTTATGATATATATATATATTACTGTATTATATATAAGTTATGTATAGGTTATCTTAGAGTTTAGTACTTTTATGAGCTACACTCAACACACTACTCAATACTAATATTAATATTATTTATATATATATACTTCTATTAATATTAATTTGTAATCATTATGTGCTTATTAATGTATACTAAAATTTTAAAGTTATCTTAAGGACAGAGTGATACGTCTGGACATTAAACCCGATATGACCTAATGAAGCAAAGATCAATGTTTAATACCAGTAAACATTTGATAATAAATAATTGCTATACTTTTGAGTTATATATGAAATTACATTAAAAATGAGTAATAAATTAAATTTTCGATCCTGCATATTATATAATGGATTGTTTAGTAATAATATCTCAGTATTTTTATTTATTAAAATATTTGAAACATGAAATTTATATAATTACAGAGAAATACTGAGGTTTTATCATAATAGGGCTTTCGCATGCACCAGGACAAGTCAGGCTAATCAGTAATACAAATGACATAGTAGGAAATTAGGAAAATATAACATAACTGAGAATGTAGGAGATATGAAATTTAAAGTGATCACCAAAATATCTCAGGATTTGATATGCTATGAATATGATAATATAAATCATTATCTACTTGTTATCATACTCAACAATAACAAGGTTTAGATAGTAGTTTCATTTCCGGTGTTCCTTTACTCACTTACGGCACACTAAACGGTTTATAATGGTGAGTAGGTTTGTCCTTGACTTAACGTAAATATATCTGTGATTTTTTGTTGAATTGGAATGTGTACGGCCAAAGCGTCCATATTTACGATCAATTTTATAAGCGATGAGTTATTCACCTGGATTCAGATTAGACCCCACATTTTACTCTTAGAAGTCACAATACCCCTCACACCTATAGCTGACAGATGGTCGGATCAGCGCACTGTCAGATCACTTATGAGGAAGAAGTGTTAGGTTGTTGGAGATTACTTACCGGGAAAAAATTTCCTTCGCTTCTTGTTTGGACTCAATGCTCCAACCACAGACTTTGAACTGTCAGGTCTTGAAGCAAAATTAAGTCAGTTTCAGGAAGTTATTGCCAGGTTTATTATAATACTCTTTACGATAAAATCTTCATTGTGAGTTTGTATCATGCTTTCTCACAAAGAAAACCAGAGAGCTACGGAGCTTTGCAAGTTTACTGCGAGACATAAAATGTTTGAAGATTGGCAAAGTTTGAGCACTTCGATGGGTTTCCTATTACAAGTGTTTAAGATAATGGTCTGCTTGTTCATAGACGTCTGATTTATTAAACTTGATAGTTCAACACACTTCAAAGATTTTGCTTTACGAACGAATCATCGATATAGAGGACAAAACGGAAAAAATATGTTTAACGGCCTAAATTATATAACTATCACCCAGATATCTAACTTCATACGCAGAATTGTGAGGGTTTTTAATAGTCGAATGCATTCCGCGGAGTCATTTCTAGATAGTTTGATAGCGATGCTTTATATTGCAGCATCGTATGTTTGTTCTTAAAGTTTGCTTCAACGAGTAAAATTAACATCACATTTGCTTATGTTTGAAAAGACAGGAATATACAGTTGCTAAGGACAGATTACTACTCCATGGTGTCTCAACAAGCCCGTTAGACATACATTGACTATTTCAAATGTTCCTCTCCACCAAACAAGAAGGTTAGTAGATTGCCTCAGGAAAACCTCTAGGAATCCGAATATAACAATTTTATGGAGAATCTTAAAAGATACCTATGCAAAAAAATTAAGACTCTTGGAATGAAAAATGATTCCTGTGAGCTTGCCGACTTTGGTAAAAAATTACAGATATGAAAGAATTTGAGCCGTGAGATTAAATATATATTTTTACATTAAAGCAAATCAGTGAGAAATTGAAATAGAAGATCTCTAGCCTTTTGAGATTCAAAACTCAGTGATAAAGGCATTTTTAAGTTTAGCAGGATTCCGCTAGAGATGTATGTCCATTTTAGAGTATTATATCCCCATGAATAACGTTGCTCATATACTACCCATTTGAATAATGCATTTGCCTAATTGATCTTAATATAGCACATTTCACCAGTGATAAATGTGAGAGAGGGTTTCTCCTCAAAAAAATTGAATCTTTCTTAGTGTATCTCCTTTAAAGAAAATACTGTCCATAACTAATTGTAAATATTTACATCCATTCTTCGGGATCTTGACTATTATTTTAGTATTTAATGGCTCAAACCCTCTCGACACGATTTATCCTTCAATAATTATATGCTGACTCGTGCGTACTCATTTCTTATTGGTACATCGTTCCTAGCACTATAGATAACATAGTAGATGTAAAAATAAAGAGAATGATTAGATATAATTAAGTAAATATACTGATCTCGTGATAACTATAATAACGAAGCTTTGGAAGATTTTATTTAGAATAATCTAATTTGCATCAATTAAAACTGTGCTGGTAAAATTTAGGATGATTTAAAAGATTTTGACGAACCCTAAAACAATGGTTGTATTATAATCTAAATTATATTGGTGTACACTTTATTATTCTCTCTATCGCTCCATAATCGTTTTAATAGGTATGGTTATTTAAGTGAAATTTTATATATATTTTCAAAATTATCATATATTCCTTACCTCACCTAGTCCTACTGCACAAGGAAGTGGTAACTGACATTATAATTTATTTTATCAAAACCGAGGCACTTGTTTTATATCAGATTATTAATATACTTAGTATAATATATATAAATATTAATATAATATATATATTATTATATTAATTAATATTATGATATATATATATGATTATATAATGGATATATTCACATACTTTATGAATGTATCGGCATAATTAATGCGTAGTAAGATAAAATTTTATGTTAGTATATTAAGAATACGTATATAGATTATAATATTAATGAAAATTTTTAATTAATAATAATACTCGTACTAGTATATAGATTAAATTATATTCTTAAACAAAACTATAATATATAAATTAAATATAATAAATATAACTATTATTTAAAGAATAAAATATATATAATAAAATATAATTAATAGCCACGGTATATATATATAGTTATTTAATAAATTATAAAATTATATATGAATTGATGTTATTATTAATATTTATATTTATATGTCTAAATATAGTTAATCTATTGGGCCAGGCCCACACATTACACTCATGATTACTATAAAATAATATGTACTATTAAATATTTATATATTATATAGATTATTTAATAGATATATATTATTATATAGATACTTAATATATATATATATATATATTATATTAATATATATTTATATAATATATGATATTAGTATATATTAGCATATATTAATCAAAAACTGCAAATTTTAATAATATATATATATATATAAGCTTTACAAAAAGGTGCAAGTTTCAAGTAACCATAAGTATAGCGAACTTTAGGGTTTAAGTATGAACTGATATACAAGTATACATAAAGATTTCAATATAAGTACTTCAAGACATAAATAAATATGATTATGATACTATCTAATAATATAAGTTAAACAATATATATTGTTGGACTCGTGGCTGGTCAATATTGTGTACACTCGATTTACGTAAGCACCTAAGATAAACAGAGGAGAAAATATTTGTATTTGAACAACAAAGAACAATTAAGACAACTATGGGAACGATAACATAAGCGGAAAGCCTTTGTGGAAAGGATTTTTTATAGGAAAAATAATCTGGTTGTTTACTGCGATAATAACTTGGCTCTATAAAATTTTGAGATTATTTTAAAAAGATTTTGAAACATTTTACTATTATAGCAATCCAAATTGTTATTATTATGTCATTTTATTTTTACCAGCTGTAGCGTAAAATCATCATTTGTTTTAAGAATTTTATATTGGTCAAAATTTACCCCTTACCCCCAGTCATTGTTTCTATGCACATTTTGATTTGATAACCTAGAATCCACTGTAATTATATAACTATAGAAAAAGAATTACTAAATTTTTAGACCAATTTAAAAATATTGCAATATGCGGAAACTATAGAATATTATTAATATATATAGATAGATATTTATGTATAATTTATGGATATGTGTTTAATAGATTAATATAATTAATATATTTTTAATATAATATAATATTTTAATATATATATATTAATTATATTATATATATATAATATATATAAATTTATAATATATGATTAATATTAAATAAATTATTATAATATACTATATTAATCAATATATATATGAATATTATAATATATAATATATATATATATATATTATTAATATTATATATATATTTATATATATATAGTATATATTAATTTATATATTATATGATATTAATATATATAATATATAATATTTATAAATTATGTATTATTATATATATTTAATATATTATATTATATACTTATGTTATATATATATTAATTATATTTATATATTAATTATATATATACTATATAATAATTTATATATATATAAATATATATCTATATTATATAATATATATATATAATATATATAATATATAATATATATATATATATCATTATATCATATATATATATATATATATAATATATTATATATATATATATATATATATATATATATATATATAATATATATATAATATATATAATATATATATCAATATATATGATATATATATATATAGATATTATATTATTATAATATTATATATATATAGATATATATTATATATTTATATGTATATATATATATATAATTATATATATATATATATATATATAATATATATTATATTATTTATATATATACTATATATATATATATAACGAATATTATATATATCTTGACTATTAATTAGTATCCGACTATATGTAATTACAGCCTATCATACCGCCGGGGACTCATAACTTCGTAATCCCTTCCTCTCGCGTGACTCATCCTGTGCCATTGGAATTAGTCCTCTAGCCTGTAGTCTGTCAATATATATATATATTTATATAATAGATAATATTATATACTATGATATATATATACTATTTATAGTATATAATATATTATATGATTATATATATATATATATACATATATATTATATATAATTATATATATATAGTATATATATATAATTATTATATATAGTAATATATATATTATGCTTCGTAACTTTCTCACACATTTTTTCTCTGTATTATTACTCTCTCTCTCTCTTATTATTATATTATTATTATTTAATTATAATTCTCTTAATTATTATTTTATTATTATTAATATATTTATATATTAATTATATTGTATATATTATTAATAATCATATTATTATTTATCTATATTATATATTATATCATTATTATTATATATTTATTATGATTATATTCATTATTTTATATTATATTTAATATTAATTTAATTATTAATTATATTATTAGTATTATGATTATATTATAGTAATATTGATTAAATCTAATTAATTAGGTAATTATATACTTATTATCATTTAATATTTAATATTATTTAATTTAATGTAGTTATTTTTATTAAATTTATATATATTTATTTAAGTATTTATTATTATTTATTATTATTATTTATATATTATTTATTAATTGCGTGTAGTGAAAAATATAGATTTCTTCTTAAAATTTATTAAGTAATTTAACTTTCAGATAAAAATTATCTATGTTAAGATATACCATCTTTCTCCCAAATAATAATATAATCAATAAATAAAGTATAGAAATATTCTAGTAATTTAACCATATTATTGACTAAGATAAAAATTATATATATATTATAATATATATAAAAATAAATATTATAAATAATTTACATCCTAATTTGTATTTATATATATATAATTCTATAATTGAATTTGTTAATAAAAAATATAATAAAATAAAAAAGGTTGGAAAAATTCAAATAATTTTCTTTTTTTATATTAATATTATTATTAAAATTAATTTTAAATAAGATAATAACTAGCAATGTGGAAATAACGGTACTTTCTAAAATTATTATAGCTAACGATAAAAAGAAAAGAAAAAAAACCTTAATATACAATAAAAATAATATACATAATCATTTATTATTATAATTTTCTATAAAATTTATTTCTATAATGCATCTTCTTTTAATTAAGACTTTCTGATATGTTTTATTAAATATTATATTATGTAAATAAAAATAAAAGACAAATAAGTATAGCTCTAAAAAAATAGTGTTGTTGTTGATGTACCTGTTATTTTTTTGTGGTTATTTTTTGGTCATTGATACTTTATTTACGACTTTTGAGATTTTTCACCGTGAGTTGTAGCATAAATTTCATTATGATAGTGGTTTTAACACAGGTACTTACTCATATTATAGTATGAAATCATTTGTAAAGGACTCTTAATAAAAGCAATTGAGAGTTGAATATGGATATCAACAACTAGACCACCCCCTAGTAGCTCCTATATATAGTATATAGCCGTGTATATGAAGAGATAATATATGAATATTATATATATGATATATATATTAATAGATATAGATATACTCATCATTATTAAGATGAAGAGTGAGGAGAGCGTAGAAAAACAAATTCAGAGAATTAAGTATATTAATAATTTAATAGATAGTATATATATATATATAATACATATTCATAATATTATATATTATATAGGATACATGACCCAAAAGAATTTCGAGACTATGTTCAGACTGTGGATCTCCTGTAGAACGTTGATATAAAATGACTAATAATAAAGAGATATAGTATTCTCTACTGAAGATTCTAGTCCAGTTTTTTAAAACTAGTTGGTTGAGGAAAAGATTCTATTTTGTATCCAGTCTTATCTGGTTTTGAGTTTGTTTGAGTCTATTAACAGAGGGTTAGAAAAAGTCAGAAGCTGCAGCTTTCTGACAATAAGGAAAAGTAGACATGGGAGGGCAGGAGATAAAACACACACACAGAATAAATAGCTTGTGGCACGTTAGGAAATTTGTCATAGAGGGTTAAGAAAGAAAAAATGGTCTATACTGAAAGTTTGAGAATATAAAATTATTCTTATTGTCATTATAATATTTTGATAAAGTTATATGAAAAAAATAATAGTTTAAAAACTAATTCTGTTTAAGAAATATTTAAAAATATTATTTACAACTTAAATTGTACCGTAGTATTGAAGACAATTGTTAAATAGGGTAGTGCTGGTGACTACTTAAAATTACTAAAGAATTTACGCTCTTCACCGAGATACTGGGAAATTGATAGTACACAGCACCTGGACCCTGCAATCTTACGGTTGCATTGAGCTTCAAAAACTCTAATAGAGGAACAACAGGAGAAGCCTGACGAAAGACTTATAACTTTAATTTGTAAATACCAAATATGAGTATATGATAAATAAACATATAAACAATAGTTTATTACATAGTCAATATATTTGTGAAAGGTATTGAACTCTGCGATGAAAGAGGTAAGTTTGATAATAATAAACTGAAACATTAAACATTTGAAAACGAATATTAATAAAACTTATTGTTCCCGAAATTATTTATGAAAAGGGAAGGAGGAACGGACGCTTCAATGAGATTTTTATGAGTGACTAATAATTAGAGATCTACTATAGTATTAAGGTTTAAAAGTTAGAGAGACGAAAAGATGGGTAGGGTAATGTAAGATCACAGTAATGTGACAACGGTTAAAATACAAAGAAACCGAAACAAGGATTGTGGATAAGCTTTAGTGAGTACAAGATAAAGGCGGTCCACCTGGAAGACCACGCCTCGGTGAAACAAACGACAAGGTAAAATGAAATACTAGAGATGTAAAAGGAAGCATTTAATGATGAGTCATATTATATATATATATATAAAATATATAATATATAATAATAATATATATAAAATAAATGATATTATATATAGAAATATAAGTATATATATAAATAATATATAAATATATAAATATATTATATATAATAATAATATAATAATATTAAATATAATATATAGTAATATTAGTAATAATAATGAACTCAAACGGTGATATGAACAGAAAAAGCGTAAGACCTTATCTAAAAAAGTTTCACACTGCATTAAGGATAATTCAGGAATACGGAATCCAAAACTCCAAATCAGGAGGCATCGGTAATCATGTCTACCGATACACGGTAGTTGAAAAGTGCAAGTTAATGGAAAGTAGTGTTCTAGGAGACGTAATTTACATAATGGAGTACATGTAAGAATTGATTCTATTAGCTAGGTGAAGAGTCTGAGGACAGAGTTTAGGACAGTCAGAAAGAGATTGAGATTGTGTGGCAGAAAATGAGTTGGCTAACGAACTTCAACCGACATGAATGAGTGTAGATTAGGTTAGTACTAGACTCCTGAACTATAAATAAGAGTTCTGAAGAGCCAGTAGTCCAATATGTATAACAATAAGTATAAGTAGAGAGATAACACGACCCTAAACAGTTCTAGACGGCCTAGGAAAGAGATTTAATAGTGAAAATTAGCTATAGAGAGTATAGGATGACAGTTAACAAGTTAATAGCCTACCTAGACTATGACACCTTAATTCGAGGAGAACAGAGGCGTGTATCAGACCACCCAAAGAATATCGCGATTTCAAATAACTCCAATTACAATATGGACGAGCAATACGTCCCATAATACTGAGCAAGCAAAAGAACTGGGGTGTATGAGAAGCAAATAGCTAAATCCGAATGGAGAAGCGCCTCATATAACACTCAACCTCTTATTGAAGCTATTAATATAGAAAAAGAAGAAGTAATGTATAAGGATCCTTATAATAGAATGTTTCTAATCAAAGCAGCTGCCTAAGAAATATTTAAAAATGACGATTTGAGTTGTGTGTTTCCGAAGAAGATATGAAATATAGATGTAGTTGAGGGAAGATTATCTAACGAGGTAATATAGATAAGAAAACTATTTTTATGACTCGTTTGAATAAAAAAAAGCTAACAGTATATGCCGTTATTTTTTCTTCTTGCTTCTACAATCTGAGATGAAGAGAAAAGATAAATCGAGAGGTTCAGTTAGCTCCAAGGCACTAACCATCCGTAGGCATACGTTTAATATTACGTCGGTGGGAAACTCACCAAATTTTATAAGGTAAATAATAGAATTTAGCTGAGTCCAATCGGACAATCATTGACATAGGAGTGAATAGTAGACGAAGTGATAGAGATCATTAATGAAAATGCGAGTAGCAACGAGTAGCGACCAACAGTGATGTAATAGATTTCGACCAAGTATACATGAACTTAGGTTGGCTGCTATAAGGACCACACAGAAGAAATGGAAATTCGAGAGAAGCGATAGATACTACCAGCGTCAGAGGAGGGAAGTTAAAAATTAAAGTTTTGTGCCATTGAAATTCTTATCGATATAGCTTTAACATGATAATGTCTATGATAACGTACACAGAGCAAAAGAGTAAAATACCCCCGAAATGTATGCCGAATTAGATCAAGAGAAGAGAACGAAAGTATAAATAGATAAAGGAAAAGAAAATTAAATGTCACCAGCAGAGCGTTATCGTACAGAAGTATATATAACACTATTAACTTCTTTCAAAGATAGCATTACAAAAATAGAATATTAAAAGAGGAAATTAAACAACTTCCTGATTAGAGCTCAGATGGGAGAAAACTTTAGAAAGAAGGAGGTTAAAAATGATAGGACAATAGCTATAAGAGGGTTGAGCAGTTAGGTATGCCCCCTTATATTAAACAGCGCAGGGATGAAATTAGGAATACCATCGTTTCCAGCAAGAAGGAGAGATCTGTAAAATGATTAAGACAGATGCTGAAAAACAGTAAAATTATTAACCATAGGCAGCGGAAGCAAGATCGTAGAAAGCATACAAGTATAAAGAACACACAGTATCAGTTTAAAATATTAAGTTAAGTGCTAGAGATATAAAGTAGCGTAGAAGATAAAAAAATAAAAATTAAACATCTTACTGATATAAGAAATTACGTGAAGATTTATAAGGCAAAAATTAATTGGAGAATGATAGGTGAAAGGACTTAGGAACTAGCAAGAAATCGATACAAGAGTTAGAACAAGATATAGAAGAATGACTAAAAAATTAGCCAATAAAGAAAATTAAATATACGCCCAGTGAGAGTAGTTGTCATAATTTATTAATAGAGATAGAGTAAGTACAGAGCCTACCCTCCGCCCTGAAACGTAAAAAGAAGGCCCCACCTCAAAACCAAGAATGAGACTGTTCCAATGAACAATATTGCAATCAAAATACGTAGAAATAAATATTTTATTGATTCTATATAACAGTGATGAGGACACACGCGTAACTTTTGAGATTACAAAAAAAAATATGTTTATATAATGCCAAAAATAATATTAATAGAACGTCTTCTAAAAATTGCTCCTTACCCTTCATAGTTCTGATGTAATAAAGTATTAAACACATTAGTTATAGTCATTATTAAGTATGAGTTTGATTAAGTGAGTAAATTATTATATTATTCTCTGCTCAATGCTCTCACTACTCATCTCGATGCAGTACTCTCTCATACATCTCACCGTCTGCATGCTTTCTCTCTTCTCCTTCTCCTCCTCTCTCTCTCCATCATCTCCTACATCTCTCTATCTCATCTCTCATCTCTTCTCTCAATCCTAGCTCTCCTCGTCTCTACTCACAGATTATGGTTTTAATATATATTAAGAGATGAGGATATTATAATAACTTTTATTATTTTATATAAGATAATTATATATGTAGTAAACTAAATATAGAGGTGAATAATAACCCGAGGTGATATATATAACTCAGCAATAAAGATGATACATGGACGGTTCACTTCATCATATATATACCTCCCGGTGGTGAGACGACGGAGTGGGGATCATATATAAGTCCTACCTATCGTAGGAGTCTCCTGAGAAACCCCGCCGGGGTCTGGTGTAGTCGCTGGTAGTCCTCGACCATTCCATATCGGATATGATAAATCATATACAACTCTCACTTCATCCCCGTGCGGCCTAGAGCCCTCCTAAAGAAAAAATATATATACTATTATAAATAAATTACCTCAAATAGTAAAAATAACTAAAATATAATGAGTACTAACCATAAATATTTGTTAAGGTGATAGTAGGCGTCTCAGAGCCGAACAGGGAATACATAGATATAGACGGATGAACCCTCAGATATATATATATAAGATAGTCTGTATGAGATAAAATTATCACACCCAACGTAACACCTCACATAAAAAGACCCCAAAGAAATGAGTATAGTATATACTAATAAGAGTAACTACTACTTCACCGATGTATATAATATGAATATATAACCCCCTCACCATCCCCTCCACTACGTGACTATATATATATATATATATATATTAGTGATGCCACCGGAGGAGTGTTTTTTTGGCCTGAAGGCGGCAGTTTCCGGCTGTAAAAATTTTCCTTCAGCCGGAGCTATCAGAGACCAAGACCCCTATATAACTTTCCTAGCCATACTAGCTATATATACTATACATATATATAATATCTCTATTATAGGTATAAATAAAAAAAATAAAATATATATATATACTACCTCCAATATAAAATAAAATATAATATATATTATATAAAAAATAATAAAATAATTAATAAAAATATAATATATATATAAATAAAATAATATTTATATAAAAATATATAATAATATTACCATTACTTTTCATTATTTCTACAATAATTATTTAAGTAAATATGTATTAATATAAAATATATTCACTTGATCTAATCTATTGACCAAAACAACCAACTAGTATATATATAATAATAAAAAAAATTACGTATATAATTATCATATTACCTTATATATTATATACTATAAAATATATAGTATAGACTATATATATATATTGAAAAAAAAGTTGAATAAACTAGGAGAAATATAAAATGAGGTATAATAATGAACAGTTAATAGATGGGGAGTTGGAATGTAGACTTACAAAGGGAATAAGAAGCTCTCATGAAAGAAGTAATGATAAAGGTTGTAGAAAAGAGATGATACAGGTAGCTTCAGGGAAATAAAGAAAAGGCAGATGATACTTCGTGATTACTATGAAATAGATGTGAAGAGAGTATGGAGGAAAACACTTGGAAAATCTTACATAACAACTAGACAAGTAATGTAAGAGTAGTGATATGAATGTGTGATGGGATTTGATGCTATTAAGAAGGAAAATGTGTATATATTTGGGGTATGAGGTAATTAAAGTTAGTAGGTAGAAAGATTAACTAACTAGTAGAGTTTAGGCGAAAGTGAAGAATGATAAATCTGTAAAGTATAGATGGATAAATTACCCTTTTCAAGTACGTTTTATTGACTGCTTATCTAGGAAAATGCCATATATATATATATATGAATAACTGTTAATCATTTTGAATAGTGTATTTAAATCCATGAATCTTATTACATAGTATAATAATGTCCCAATCTACAATGGACTTAATGCTATGCCTCACCTGATGGTTTATACACAGTAGGGAGAGACATTCAAAAAATTTTTTTTGTTTTGTTTTTGTTCAAAGACAGGGTCTGACAAAAACATTCAATTATAAAAAATATCCAGTTCCTATGCCAATTAACTTCACAAACAAAAAAAAAGCCTCATATAAAATTAATAATAAAAATAAGTTATCTTATATATATATATAACTAAATAAAATATATTTAATTTATCTTGTTCTAAAAAATATTTAAATATAATATATATAATATTATAATTTATACCAACCTCCATACTATAATTATATATATAGACGGAATAGATTATTAAGAGATATGATCAAATAATATATAAATATATAATATAATAATATTATATATATATATATAAACGGTATAATATATATATATATATATAATAATAAAATATATATATATAATAATATATATATATAATATATAATATTATATATTATGATATATATATAAAAAATAAATAATATATATAAAAAATATAATAATTATATAATAAATATATAATTTAATAATATATATATATGGCGATAAGTACTCTAGTAGTGTTTCCTTAATATCAAAGAGATGTTAAATATGTATTATATTTGCGTCATACACCTCACATTCAGTTAAATGAAATTATATTCTTATGTTGCCTGTAAAAGTATATTTTAGCAAGAGTTTGACATATGATTTTAGACCTTATGTTTATGAACCGTTCCATTGTCTCTTTATGAACTCTTCATATCTGTAGTCTTTCAACATATTTATTTTTCTCTTAATTTATTTAAGTTTACTTTCAAAATAAATATAATAAATTCCTTGCTAGATTGAGGATAAGGTTAATTATTTTTAATAAAAATTAAAATTTTTTTAATTATAATAAAATAGAATATATATATATATATAATATATATAAATATTATAATAAATATATTATAAATTATTATTATATATAATATATATTATAAATATATAATATATATAATATAATATATATATATATATTATATATTTAATATAATATATATATTAATAATAATAATTATTAATAAAATATAATATATATTATATAATTAAATATAATATAATAATATATATAATAATATATTATTATATTATAAAAATTATAATAATAATATATATATAATATATATAAAATTATATATTATTATTATATTTAATACTATAGATATATTATTATAATATTAATATTAAATTAATATATATATATATAATTATATAGATAAATATAGATATATAAATATATATATATATATATATAATATAATATATATTATATATAATATATAAATTATTAAATTATATAAATATTATATATATAATATATATAAATATATATATTAATATATTTAATAATAATATAAATTATTAATAATATATATAATATATATATAATATTATTATATATATTATATATATAATTATAAATATATATATATAATAAATATATTCGCGGTATTAAAATGGCCCAGGTTCGATCCACTTGAGTGGTATACCTAGGAAGCAATTAATAAACTTCTTATAGAAAAAGCTTTCCATTCTTAAATTTTGTAAAAATGCCAGTGAGTTAGGACCTTTAATAAAGCTACATCCCACACTATATGTCAATCGTAAAAATACCTACTCACTAATAATATTAAGTTACTAACTACTATTTCAAGTAAAGATATATTAAAGGAATAGATTAATAATATAAGTGAATATTTTGGCTACTTGTCAAGTTATGTCTATAAGAAATAATAATATTTTATTTAAAAAAAACTGCCCTCGTTCAGGAAGGTCATGAGTGTTCATTTAGAGTAAATTATATAATATATATATATATATAATATAATATATAATATATAGTATAATATAATAATATTAATATTAATAATAATATATATATATATATATAATATATATTATATTATATATATAAATATTATATTAATAATATATATATAAATATATATAATAATAATTAATATTATAATATATATATAACCAGAACTCATATAACATTATACATAACCCACTAAATCAATGCTCTTATAAATCCAATGATAACCGAAACTCATAACAATTAATCATTGCAATTTGACATCAAACAAACCATTCGATACAGTTAAACACAAACAAACTTTAATCCACAAAATATTAACAAAATACTAAACATACCCTACATTAACCTAAGAAATGGAAATGCCAACTTCTTATCAGAAAATGAAACAGCAACCTAAGAATATTACAAAACAAACCTTAATTAAACAAAATCCATAGAACAGTTAAAACTTCAACAACGGAGAGTACCCCAAGGACCGCAAGTGCCGTACCCACTTACTAGT
>JABUQX010121498.1:42500-46654 GCA_015478945.1 Trachelipus rathkii | reverse complement strand
TAATTGTAATAGAAAGTTATTTAATTTGAAACGATAACGTATAAAAGTCTCTAAATAGGCCTTTTAATCATATTACCACTATAATTATTAACAATAATTCTTTTTATTTTATGTTTTTTTACATTTTTCAAATCTTAAAATTTTACCAGGATTTTCCAAAAAATGTATTCCTTCTCCCTGTAGCTTATTGTAGTTTTTTTTTTTTTTATACATTCCCGCACTAAAATTGACCAGTGCATTCCAGCAATGTATCCTTTGTCCCGGTAGCTGTTGTAGTTTTTTAGATATGAGTTGTCCGCTCTTCTAAAAAAAAAATTTTGTGGACAAAGATAAAGGAACTCGTACACAAAACACATTGAACGTACATATAAGCAATAGTGTTAATTATTTTCATATATAATTTCAATTTTGAAACATATAATAAGCAACACTGATATTACGACTATTAGGAAAATAATTTCATTACATTAAATTTTTTATATTTAAATGGTTTTCAATATCCATTGAAATTTCATATTTTATACTTTTTAAACTTCACGGAAAAAAGATAAAAATAAATTAAATTGAATTTTAAATAGAAAAAAAAAGCCTTAAAGGCAGTTCTTGCTGCATAATAGAATACGCAGTACCAACTTTACATCTATTCTTTTTCTCTTGTGGTTGGTGAAATCCTATAGTACTACTATATATATATACATATATATTTATATATATATATATATATATATATATTATATATATATATATATATATATATTTAATATATATGTATATATATATAATATATATATATTATATATATATATATATATATATATCATATATATATATATATATATATATATATTATATATGTATATATATAATATATATATATATACTATATATATATAATATTATATAATAATATATATATATATATATATATATAATATATATTATAGATCATATATATATATCATATGATATAATATATATATATATAAAAGATGGATAGGAAGAATAAGGAAAATTTTGGCAACATTTATTATAATGGACGTTTCGGGTATACAACGTTACCCATCATCAGCACTGCAATTGAAATAAAAAATAATATAATTTTATATATTATATATATTATATATAATATATACTATATTATATATATATAATATATATATATATATATATATAGGATAACAAATAAAACCTGAAGATTTTAAGTTTGGTTTTGGTAGATATTACCAAATTTCAGTTAAAAAAATAAATAAGTAAATAAATAAAGTTATTATTTTTAAAACTTCCAAATATCTCTTAAAGTTGTTACATATATAACAATTAAAATGTTATTGTGCATATTTTATACTAAAATAGTTACTGCAAATTTTGTGATTATATTTAAATGAAAAAATATTAAAAAGAAACAATATATAAACCTATTTATAAAAATATTTAAGAATATTTTAAAAAGAACATTAGAAATAGTTATGCAAAGTTTAATATTAGTGTAGTTTTTCAGCTTCTGTAATTTACATATCGCATCCTCCCCAATGGAATTTTATCATATTTATGGGTGTAATAACCCAAAAGAAACTTTTATATATATATATAATTATATATATATATATATATATATATATATTATATATATATACTTATATTTATAATATATTATATATATATTATATATATATATATATATATAGTATATATATATATATATATATTATATATATATACATACTTCAGGCATTATCACGGTTAACTAACTATTATTTATAATGCAGCTTTTAAAAACAAATTTCTAAATATAAAAATATACAATTATTTTACATTAATTGTGAAGTTCAAAAAATAATATTGATGAAAAATCAGAAAAGCTTACATTAATTTGCAAATACAGCTATTATCATGGATGCTAGGTGCATCAAAATTTACCATATCTATAAGTTACCGCATAACAGGCCTATGCAATGTTAAAATCTCTTTCAAAAATTCGTGACGTCATAGAGGATACGGGGTCTTCTTTTCTATTGCAAAGGCTTTCAATTTTGACTAAGGTATCTAAAAATCTGTAGATTCTGTATGCAAGTGCTACTTTTTTTTTTGATCGTGTAGTGTGTACTAATATAAGTATTTTTAAGTGTATTAATATAATATACAATTGACATTGTGACTTAAATTAATATTTTATGAGTTATACTACTATATGAACGTTTTTGTTTCATTATAGGCTTCATGAATTTAATATTTCGATCTTCCAAGTTCAATTGCATGTCAAAAATCATCATAGGAAGAGTTTCTTTTCATTGAAATCAAATCAAATTAAAGTTAATACTTTTATTTTTTTTTAGTTTAAAACAAAATTCAACCTATTTTCTTATGGTTTATTTTTAAAAAACCAAACATTTTGGCTTTTATAACTTATTATTATTAGAAACTCGTAAAGCAGTACTTAGGCTTCACATTTTAACCTAGGCCAAGGTCAATTTGTTTTGATATATAATTAAGATGTAATTTGAGTATTATTATTTAAAGTACTATTTTGTTTAAATAAGTTTTCAAATTATATTTTCCTTTTAAAATTGTTTTAATATAATTAAAGTTTCCCTATTAAATTAAAATTGCATTTTTCTTGTAAAATAAATTTTCAATATGATGAAAATAATAAATTTCGATACTTTTTCCATATATGAAAATAAATAAAATAATATTTTGTTTTTATTAAAGGATTTCGAAAAAAGTTTAAAATTTTATAAAATTGAAGTGCCAAGAAGTAAATTTAATGGGATTGTTAGTTAGAAACTCTCACGATAATGTACAAAATCTACTGATTTTTAGTGGTCAAAAGAAAAATTCGCAATATAATGAATCTAACACAGTATTTCTCAACCTTTTACCTACCATGAAAGTGTTAAATATCAAATAATTGATCTTGGCGGCGATATAAAAATTACCCAAAATATATTGTAATAACAAAATGCACTTAATTTATAAATAATGCAATCGTGTCATACATTGGAACTTATAATGTAATTATACGGTTATAATAATACGATAAACACTAAATTTAAAGGATCCTTTATTTCTCTGTTCAGTTTTAATATATATATATATATATATATATATATATATATATATATTATATATATATATATATATTATATAGTAATTATATATATATATATATATATATATATATATATATATTAATATATATTATATATATTATATATATATAAATATATATATAATATATATATATTATATATATATATATATACATATATATATTATTATATAATATCATATATATATATATATATATTATATATATATATTAATTATATATTATATATATATATATATATATATATATATACATATATATATATAATATATATATTATACATATATATATATATTATATATATAATATATATATATATATATATATATATATTTATATATATATATATTACTGATGGGGACCGATTATGAAATTTTTGACTATTACTTTTAATCGCAGTTGGAAAATATTGTCGTTTACCATTGTCATCACGGATGATGAATTGAAAAAACTATTTTTGAAAATTCTCTCTCTCTCTCGCTCTCTCTCTATATATATATATATAATATATATATATATATATATATATATCATATATATATATATAATAGATATATTATATATATATTATATATAATTATATATATGATTATTATTATATAATATAAGGTGTATCATTAATAGTTGCGAAAAAATTCAGCATGATATTCCTTGCTTAAATATAAGATAATGTGTCAATAAACATTTCACCGAAAACGCCTCGTTTCCAAGATACAAGGTGATGAAACCTATTTAAACATAAAATTACAATAAACAGTAAACTAAATTTGGAAAGGTAATTAACAAATTCCTTTAATCTTTTCAATTGTGGATACATACATTACTGCACAGAAGAAAATATACAACAGAAATAGTACGAAGCAATGGTGCACTAAGGTTATAACAAATGTTGAAAATGAGCACCCCAGCGGCAATACAAGACTCTATTCTGCAACGCATTGATTGGCGGACACGTTCAAATATACCGTGTGTGTTCCGAATTGTGTCACAAGATGCGATTATGCGAGCCCTAATCTTCGGACTTTCAACTGTTGCTGTATAAACC
>JABUQX010121498.1:12500-17500 GCA_015478945.1 Trachelipus rathkii | reverse complement strand
GGTATCAAAATTTATGTTTATAAGGTCGTAGAACTCGAATGTGAGGGTTGTAAGTTCGTAAAGGGTGTCTGGGGACACCCCTCTTTTGAGCTGATATGGTTCGTTCGTACGTCATATTCTTGTTTACTTTCTTCTGATTGGTTGAAAGAAAGAATCTCATTACGTTTGGGGACTATTTATACACTCGAGTTTCATCAGTAGGACTTTTTTCACTGTGCTGGTACGATGACATCTCACCTCACCTCTACGCTTGTTGTCGATATCTTTACGAGGACCTTCGTTATTCCCATTGATGTGCCATTTATATTTATTCGTAAACCGTAAGGAGTTCGATACATCCCAGAATTCCTCAATTTTATTGATATCACAGGAGTATTGGTAAAGGCCAAGTGTGTGTCATCTGATGCATCGACTCGTAGTGAAATATCTTGCGGTGGAGACAGCGTGAGAGGTTCTAAAAAAAGAATTAGATGCTGTTTCTTTCGTGTGGACAATATTTACGCCAACCTATTGGAAGGCCCGTCGATATGTCCCCTTCTGGTATACATATACTAGGTTTCACAGCTCGAACATCTGACAAAATATTACAGTTCATTAAAATGAAACGAATTAACGATCACTATCTTGAGACGTCGACATACTGAGGACTTAATCATATAGATAATGGGGTAATCTAGATACTTTACTCTGAAACATGTGGTTTCAACCGCATAATGAAGTATACAGAAAGATTAATAACTACAACATAGCATAAGTTTACTTCCTTGGCCATGAGAGAATGAAGTTCTGTTGAAGCAACAATAATGCGAAAAATGATTAGTGCTACAGAAGCTTTATGACTTACGTCCTTTTAAGGATTGAATCTCTGGGAGATATATAAAACTGCCCAGTTTATGTTTGATCATTATGATCCCTGCTTAGATGAATTAATATATTTAAAATAATTGTATGTTTTTATGTATTTATATAACGCTCTTTTCAGGGAAAATTATGTTATAAAAATGAAAACTTGTTTTACACTTCCCCTTATGTTAGCTTTATGGTTAATGTTAATGATAACAGTTTTATTGTCTGGCTTGTTTGTGTTAAGTTGTTATTTCATTTTTAAAGGTTTACAGAGTTGGATAAGCTTATTATGTTTTTGCATTTTATCGTTAGGTATTATGATATGTTGAGATAAGGTTATGGTAACTTTTTGTAAATATTACTATGTTTAATGTGAAAAAGCTTTGTTGCGTTAGCTTATATTCGTTGGTCACTATGATAATTAGAAAAGGTAATGCTAAATTTTTGTTAAATATTATCAGTTAATGTAAAATTAGCATTGATATGTTAGATATATGCTTGACAAAGTGTGAATAGGTTACGTTTTTGTATGCTGTGTTAGTTACTTTATTTTTGTTAAGTATGGAACTTGTTAATGTTTAGCAGTTTATTCGTGTTAAGGTGTGTAGGTCTTTTTGTTGTACCATCTATATTCTTAGTTCAGGTGATGCTATCTTAGCTTTATTAATGTGAAAACTTTGTTACGTTAGCATTTGTTTGTTGAACAGTGTATAAAGAACTTGTGTTTTATGTTATGTTTATCCAAAATGATCCTCGAAATGTGACTTGAAACAATAGATCAATAGATCATGGAAAGGTGGGAGGAGGGGAAGAGGGTAGGAGAGGGTGAATTGATTTACTTATTTACTGATTTACTGCTTTAGGGTATGTAAAAACCCTAATTTTTTAAGTTATAAACATAAAAAGAATAAAAATTTTGGTAAAAAATTTATTTTTAAACAAAATAAAATAAAAATAAATAAATGTTTTGTATGTTATACAAAATATGACTTGAATCAATAGACCAATAGATCAATAGATCATATAGGGGGTGGGGAGGGTAGAGTTGGTGGTTTTATTTACTGATTTACTGTTTTAGGGTGTGTAAAAATGCAATTTTTTTACGTTATAAACATAAAAAGAATAAACGTTTTGTGTTATGTTATACAAAATATGACTTGAATCAATAGATCAATAGATCAATAGATCAGTAGATCGATAGATCATGGATGGGGTGGGGAAGGTTGACTGGGTTGTTTGATTTGCTGATTTACTGATTTACTGCTTTAGGGTGTGTAAAATCGCAAATTTTTTACGTTATAAGCACGAAAAGAATGATTTTTTTTAGTAAAAACAAAATGTTTAAAGCAGATAAAACAAAAATAAATTAAAGTTTTTGTGTTATGTTATACAAAATATGACTTAAATCAGTAGATCAATAGATCCATACATCAATAAATCAATAGATCAATAGATCATGGGTTGTGTGGGGTGGGTGAGATGGGTGGTTTGATTTACTGATTTACTGATTTACTGCTCTAGGGTATGTAAAAACGCAATTTTTTTAAGTTATAAACATAAAAAGAATAAATATTTTAGTAAACAATATATTTTTAAACAAAATAAAATAAAAATAAATAAAAGTTTTGTATCTTATATAAAAAGATAATAAAAAGAAAAATTAAAATTGAATTCAGTTAAAATTAAAAAAAAATATGGAGTGAATGCGTTACAGATTTTCAAGGATTTCCAACTGCAGAAAATGAAATTGCAAACATTGTTGCAATTGCCCATCACGTTGGTGGTGATGGATTTGACGGCCTCCGCCACAAAGAAATTGAAGAAATAATTGAAAGGAATAAGAAGACACTAACGAATGAAGAGTTAGCTGAACTTGTTAATTCAGTTTCTGTTACCGAAGATGACGATGAAGAAAATGCTGTAGTAAATGATTGGGATTTAAATACATTAGGTGAATTGTTTCGTATGGCAAAACATTTAAATAATTTCATTGTCGACAAAGATCTTCAATGGAATGCAGTCTCAAAATTAAAAGACAAATTGAAAAGGATTTTAAACCATATGAAGAAATATTTAGTGAGCTAAAAAGGCAAAAGCGTCAATTACCGATGATTATGTAATTCTCAAAAAAGCAGCTTATGCAATCTGCAGATTCGGAACTTCAACTTCATTTACACTTTGAACGAAACTATTTTTGTGCACAATTGGATTAATTAAGTTAAAAATTTTATATTACAGTACTTAGGCTATTCAATTATATATATATATATATATATATATATATATATATATATATATATATGTAGCAATATACAATATATATAACAATATATATATATATATAATATAATAATAATATAATAATATATAATATATAATATAATATATATATATGTAATAATATGATATGTATATATGTGTATGTATAATATGTAATAATAATAATATATATATATATATATATAATAATAATATAATATATATATGTAATAATAATAATATAATATAATAATATAATATATATATATATATATATATATATGTAATAATATATATATATATATATATATATAATAATAATAATAATATATTCTATAATAATAATACTAATATTATTAATAATAATATGTATATATATATATATATATAATATATGTATATAACCAATAATAATAATATATATGTAATAATATAATATATATGTATAATAGCAATAATAGCAACAACAATATAATACCAATCTATAATAATAATAATGCTCATAGCAATATAGCCAGCCCGCTATGCTATATATATGTATATATATACCATATACTCATATATATATATATATATATATATATATATATATATATATATATATATATATATATATCCAAATTTATGAAGGTTTATACATTATATTTTTTCATTTAAAAAAAACTTTTTTTGTTCAATTTAAGATATGTACAGTACTGTACTGAAATGTATTAAATATCCTAATAATTAACTAGTCAATAAAATGTTTATATACTGTACTATAAATAACATTATATCTGCAAATTTATTCAATTATTTATTAAGGATAAATAAAATACTGTTGTTATTTTATTCACCTTATACAAAGGTAAAAATTTTAAAATTAATGATTTTCCAGGGGGGTTAAAGTTATACGCGATGTCGCCTATAACGTGGGGGTCAGGAACCTAACCCCCGCGTTCTACGAGGATGACTGTATATATATATATATATATATATATATATATATATATATATATATATATATATATATACTATATATATATATATAAATAAACTATATATATATATATATATATATATATATATATTTCTTAACAAAACAGTAGTGACAGGACCTCTATTCTTGAGGCGGAATTTTATAATGGCTAACTAAAATGACCAAAACAAACCTAAACATTTTATTATATACCGACTAGTTTCGGGTGAATTGCACGTCTACCAATAATTATCAAGGTTTAGACTATAATGAATAATATAACAAAATTTTAAATAAATAATGCTTAAAAAAATTACATAAAAGTTATATATAAATAAATCAATAGAAGAAAATTAATATTTGCTAATATACATGAAAAAGTATCCCTAAGCGACAAAACGGGGACTACCCCAACTCGTCGACAGGAAAATTGGTCGACAGGAAAAATGATCGACATGACATTAAACAAAAGTTCCACTTGTCCAAATAGTCGACAAATAATTTCTCATAGGTAAAATGGTCGACAAAATTTTCTGTTACTCGTCCAAACCGTCGACACACTAAATCAACAATGCAAAATGATCGACATCTATCAATCGATTATTTTGATGATTATATATATATATATATATATATATATATATATATATATATATATATATATATATATATATATATATATATATATATATATATATATATAACAATATATAACTCTTCTATATAACTATATATATATATATATATATATATATATATATATATATATCGGTCTTTTATATCGAAATTGGTTTATATATATATATATATATATATATATATATATATATATATATAATATATATATATATATATATATATATAATATATATAATATAATATATATATATATATAACTATAGAAGTATATATATATATAATATATATATAATAACAA
>JABUQX010121498.1:0-5000 GCA_015478945.1 Trachelipus rathkii | reverse complement strand
CGTGTCCAACCACAGATGCTGAAGCTTCAGTAACAAGTTTTACATGTCTTTCAACATTTTGGTTGTGACACTCATGTCTTAACTTAAGTGGTTTTTCGATAAATTCAAGTATTTTATCTTCTTCAATCAGTCTCAAAACCGGTGGAATTGTGTGCCATTGGGAAATTGGGGTAATTTTATAATAACATACAGCTTTGAAATTAATCTTGGGCTTTAAAAACACTCTTACATCTTTATTCATTGAGGGATAATCACTTTCACTAACATTGGCTTCATTGTCATCATCACTCTCAACCATTCCCCCTACAAAATCATCTTCTTCACCATGAAAGTCTTCTATGAGGCCTTTCAAATGCAAAACTTTATTAACCGCTTTCCTTCTGACCTCTTCATCCTCGTCGGCTAACATTCCAATGAGAATATTTTCACCATGAGCAAAATAACTGTTATTATCTATAACTTTATAACAAATGTTCTTAGCATTTGAATCAGGAAATTTATTGATTCTTTGAATCACATTAAATAGGTTTTGGGACCGTCAGTTAAATATTTATTAATCTTAATATCAAACCAACTAGGAAAATACACCTTTACTATAAATTCGGCAATCAGCTTTAGATTTTTAGTAGGTTTGGAAATGGATACATAATACCGCAAGAATGGTTCATAGGTCCAACTTCTAAAAAGGCCAAATCATCATCTATGTTCCTGTGATAACACCCCAACAGATGCGATAAGCATAGTACTGGTCAGTCGATAAGTCATCAATGACTTTATTGTCTAGTATGACAAATTTTGGATTTGGAATTGGCCTAAACTTAGCAACACCCCATTTGGAAACATTGCCATTCAGCTGTGAGCCAATGGCTCCAGAAAATTTATCTGGCCCTTTGGTAGTTCCATCAATTTTCATAAAAAATATGCCTTAAAGGTAACTCATTTAGATGCAAAATGCAAATATCCCACTGTAATGGAACTCCTAGAAACATTTCCAAATATCTAATGGAACCACGTGAATGACCAGTATTGACATTGGTTCCATCTGCCTTTGCTAAGTTCAGTCTTGTTTGAAGCTCTGTTCCCTGTAGTGTTTTGAATATTCCATGAGCTACATCTATTCCCTTGGCGCTTTTTGGTGTGATGTGATCAAGGTAAAAGTCATCTGAAAATAGAAATTTCTAATAACATAGGTACAGAATATTTTATAAATATAGGTAGTTTAGTTTTCATAATTTATAGGTGCTTGATACTTAGTATTACTTACCTGGCTCACCAGTGATGACATAATGCTCCTCCAGCAGTGTTGAAGTGTGATATTTCCCATTAATTTCACAATTCACAAGGGTTGCATCTCGCCTGCCATCGAAGCCTATTCCTGTGACCTTTTCGAACAGGATTTTTTCTTCTTTCTACGCTTCTGCTCGCAATTTTTCCCTTTCTCTTCTTAATTTATTTCTGAAAGGTATTGTTGTGTTAAAGCAATTATAATTATAACTAAATAATTGTAGATAGGTATTTAGTAGTAATTTGTATGATAGAAATACTTACTTGTCAATAACATGCTGCATTTTGTCTTTGGTGATAACTCAAAATCTACCAATGTAGCAGAAGCAATAGCTGCACCAGCTCTATCACTTATTTGATACCTGAAAAAGAGATTTTTAGTACTATGTATAAGAAAAATAGCTTTCAATAGGAATTTGGTATGAATATATCTCAATGTCTAATGAAGCATTGATTTGTAAGATTGTTTTTTTTTTTTTTTTTTTTTTTGCTTTTTGTAACTTTTAATGACAAAACTACTTAAATTACCTGTCACACATTTCAGCAAGCATTCGTAGCCTTGTTCAATTTTGCTCAGAACTTGACATTTCTCCACTATAATCAGGATCTGAATCATTACTAATTGAAAATGACTCAGACATTTCAGCATCTGATTTCTCTATTTCTCTAGATACTTGAGGACTTTCTTCTTCAAGTCCTTGAAAAGAGCAGCTTGCTTTCATCTCAGAAGAATCCAGTTTCCTAGCTTTCTTTGAACTAAGACTTTCTTGAATAACTCTTTTTTTGAATTTGGCTTCAGAAGGTGTTTCAGGAACTAGCTTAGAAGTGCAGTAGCCATGCCTGTTGGTTTTTTGATCCTGAAAATGGAAAAATTCTATAAAACACTTTTTATCTCTACCTACTGGATGTTAAATATAATTTTAAGTTTGAATTGAGTATTTGAGTAAATGCTTTAAAGCTGGGTCTAAACTTTTGATGTTATACTCACCTCATAAAACTTGTAATCTTCATCTGTCATTTTTAATAGAAACTTCTTTTCAATTTCTGCTAGTTTCTTGTGGTCTTTTTGATGTACATCAAATAGTTGATTTGCCTCTTCTATAAAACCTGCTGCATCTGTTTCATATTTTTGTCCTCTTTTCTTTTTGTCATAGTTCACAAATTTATAAAAATTTTCAATGTAACTGCTGAGCTTTGTTTTATTTCCAATGACAGAATTGGATAAACATTATAATTTACCCATAGATTGAATAGTTCTACACTAACATCTCTCTGAACACTGTCTTTCCTATAGTCTTTAAAGTAAAGACATCTTTCAAGCACTTGCTTTAAAGTGGGAAGTTTTCCAAAAGGAAATTCTTCTAAGGGTTTAAAGCATTCATCCACAATGTATTTATTTGATTTATTTGCTGTTTTTCTTGTAGACATCGCTAAATATATTAAAATTGATGATATTTATTTAATTATGTATCTGAAAAACAACCAAATAGATATTAAATGGAGTCAATTTTTGGAAAAAAAGTCGATTTGTTTTTAGTTTTCTGTAAATAGTTTTTTAAATATAGGTGATAAAAGAAAATGTCATAGAAGAATAAACATTGTTTAAAATTAAATTCTGCATCTTTTAGTGTAAAATCTATACACATTGAACAAATATTAAGCATTTTATGAAGAATTTAAGGATTTTTAACCTAAGAAATTTGACTATTTTTTTAGTTCTTTTATATAACCTCAAGTGGGTCGGCTAAAACTGGTAACCACATGGTTTTTTTGTCATAAATCTTCATGTTGCATCAAAAGCCAAGTAATTAGAGGGGACACTTTTTTTATTTTTAGGTTTCGGCCCACCTTAATATATTTCTTTATCTACCTTCTATTTTCCCAAGAATATGAGTAAGGTGCGTGTCGAGCTATATATAACAACTAAGCATGGCCACTTTCCTTCAATGTAATTCCCATATATAACATAGCAACATATATGCTGCTGTAACATATATATATATATAGCCTTAACATATAACTATACTATACTATTGCTGCTATATATATATAACATAACTAACATATATATATATATATATATATATATATATATATATATATATAACATAACTGTATATATATTTTTACATCTATTTATTTTTATATATATCTTTATATATATATATATATATATATATATATATATATATTATATATCTATATAAATAACTATATATTATATATATATATATATATATATATATATATATATATATATATATATATATATATATATATATATATATAAAAAAAATAAAAAATATTTAAAAATGTAATTTGTAATGGATATAAAATAAATAAAATTCTTTATGACATTATATTATAAAATTTAATATATTTAATTATTTAAACTTATTATTTCATAAAATTGTTAGTGTTAGTAAAAGTTAAAAACTTAGTGTAATTCTTTTAGAAGAAATGCAGAAAGGACGAAACTCTTCGTTTGGAAGAGCATCATAAGCACATTCGGCAACAAACGAAAACAAAATTATTGGAATGACATCTGAACAATGGAGCACTGTAAAAATGTATAAATTAAGAATAAATAAATGCTACTTTTGAGTAATAGCCGTTTTCTATACTTTTTGTAACCGAGAAGGATTATATTCTCCAATTTTTTTATATAAGAATTAGTAAATTTTTGAAATGAAATAATAATAATAATAATAATAATAATAATAATAATAATAATAATAATAATAATAATAATAATAATAATAATAATAATAATAATAATAATAATAATAATAATATTATAATAATAATAATAATAATAATAGTAGTAATATTGTGAAATAATAATAATAATAATAATAATAATAATAATAATAATAATAATAATAATAATAATAATAATAATAAATAATAATAATAATCATAATAATATAATAATATCAATCATAATGATAATAATAATAATAAAATAATAATAATATAATATATATATATATATATATATACTTTATATATATTTTCTATATTCATATTGGTTGCATACAAATGTAGATAATATAATCTGAATTTCACTTTATTTTTACTTATTATACATTATACATTCAAAAATTATATATAACATATTATAAAATAAAAGCTCAACATTTGATTTAATATAAATATATCTTCTTCAATGATGATGATGTTATATGTATATTTAGTTTGATATATGTTCTGTTAATATTGTTACATTATTTCTTTTTATTTATTTATATTCTTTAATTACAAATATATAAAATATTATCATATATTATTAACCTATATATATTATATATATACTTATATATGCGTAATTCAATAAATATACTCATTTCTATTTGAGTCGCATTGTTGCATATTTTAGTTTTATTATATCATTCTTGTTATTTTTATTATTTGATGTTGTCTATGTTTTCTGTTTATTGTTTTTCGACGGATCTGATAGTTATATTATGCAAAATAAATATATATTAACATATACTTCAATTTTTTATTCATATTATTACAATTCTCATAATATGCTATTTTTAATACACATATATATATATATATATATATATATAAACTCTATTATATTACTTCTATATTAATATATACCTAATATTAATATTTAATAATATATACATACATTTTCATAAATATATATGTTCTAAATCTCTGTAAATCAAGAATATTACTTTTATTTATCTGATAGTAAATGT
>JABUQX010121497.1:0-22636 GCA_015478945.1 Trachelipus rathkii | reverse complement strand
ATCCCTCTCGGTCCAAAATCCGACTTTGGAAAAATCTCGCGCGTTGTTGCCTGAGAAAGATCCTCTTCCGACCCTGAGTCCCGGCGGGAAGGAGAGGAGGTTTCGCTGCGCGAGATTTTCCGTGAAAAGCTGGATTCGGGAAGGTATTTCTCGGCCGCGCTCGACAAGGGCGATCATATGGCCGCCCAGGGTAAGAGATATCCCCCCTCAGTCCAAAATCCGACTTTGGAAATTCTCGCGCGTTGTTGCCTGAGAAATATCCTCTTCCGACCCTGAGTCCCGGCGGGCGGGAAGGAAAGGAGGTTTCGCTGCGCGGGATTTCCCGTGAAGAGCCGGATTGGGGAGGGCATTTCTCGGCCGCGCTCGACAAGGGCGATCATAGAGCCGCCCACGGCAAGAGGTTTGCCCCCACGGTCCGGGTTTGGGATTCGAAATTGAAAAAATTCGCTAAGTCCAGCGTGCTGTTGATTCCCTGAGAAACGCATAGCTCAGGGTGACTTAGCGGAAAATACGATTTCGAATCCGACTTTGGAAAATCTCCGGCGATGTTGCAAGAGAAATCTCCTCTTTCGACCCTGAGTCCCGGCGGGAAGGAAAGGAGGTTTCGCTGCGCGAGATTTTCCGTGAAAACCTGGATTCGGGAAGGCATTTCTCGGCCGCGCTCGACAAGGGCGATCATATGGCCGCCCAGGGTAAGAGATATCCCCCCTCAGTCCAAAATCCGACTTTGGAAAATCTCGCGCGTTGTTGCCTGAGAAATCTCCTCTTCCGACCCTGAGTCCCGGCGGGAAGGAAAGGAGGTTTCGCTGCGCGAGATTTCCCGTGAAGAGCCGGATTGGGGAGGGCATTTCTCGGCCGCGCTCGACAAGGGCGATCATAGAGCCGCCCACGGCAAGAGGTTTGCCCCCACGGTCCGGGTTTTGGATTCGAAATTGAAAAATTTCGCTAAGTCCAGCGTGCTGTTGATTCCCTGAGATTTGCATAGCTCAGGGTGACTTAGCGGAAAATACGATTTCGAATCCGACTTTGGAAAATCTCCCGCGATGTTGCAAGAGAAATCTCCTCTTTCGACCCTGAGTCCCGGCGGGAAGGAAAGGAGGTTTCGCTGCGCGAGATTTTCCGTGAAAACCTGGATTCGGGAAAGGCATTTCTCGGCCGCGCTCGACAAGGGCGATCATATGGCCGCCCAGGGTAAGAGATATCCCCCCTCAGTCCAAAATCCGACTTTGGAAAATCTCGCGCGTTGTTGCCTGAGAAATCTCCTCTTCCGACCCTGAGTCCCGGCGGGAAGGAAAGGAGGTTTCGCTGCGCTAGATTTCCCAAGTCGGATTCGAAATCGTATTTTCCGCTAAGTCACCCTGAGCTATGCAAATCTCAGGGAATCAACAGCACGCTGGACTTAGCGAAATTTTTCAATTTCGAATCCCAAACCCGGACCGTGGGGGCAAACCTCTTGCCGTGGGCGGCTCTATGATCGCCCTTGTCGAGCGCGGCCGAGAAATGCCCTCCCCAATCCGGCTCTTCACGGGAAATCTCGCGCAGCGAAACCTCCTTTCCTTCCCGCCGGGACTCAGGGTCGGAAGAGGAGATTTCTCAGGCAACAACGCGCGAGATTTTCCAAAGTCGGATTTTGGACTGAGGGGGGATATCTCTTACCCTGGGCGGCCATATGATCGCCCTTGTCGAGCGCGGCCGAGAAATGCCCTTCCCAAATCCAGGTTTTCACGGAAAATCTCGCGCAGCGAAACCTCCTTTCCTTCCCGCCGGGACTCAGGGTCGAAAGAGGAGATTTCTCTTGCAACATCGCGGGAGATTTTCCAAAGTCGGATTCGAAATCGTATTTTCCGCTAAGTCACCCTGAGCTATGCAAATCTCAGGGAATCAACAGCACGCTGGACTTAGCGAAATTTTTCAATTTCGAATCCAAAACCCGGACCGTGGGGGCAAACCTCTTGCCGTGGGCGGCTCTATGATCGCCCTTGTCGAGCGCGGCCGAGAAATGCCCTCCCCAATCCGGCTCTTCACGGGAAATCTCGCGCAGCGAAAACTCCTTTCCTTCCCGCCGGGACTCAGGGTCGGAAGAGGAGATTTCTCAGGCAACAACGCGCGAGATTTTCCAAAGTCGGATTTTGGACTGAGGGGGGATATCTCTTACCCTGGGCGGCCATATGATCGCCCTTGTCGAGCGCGGCCGAGAAATACCCTTCCCAAATCCAGGTTTTCACGGGAAATCTCGCGCAGCGAAACTTCCTTTCCTTCCCGCCGGGACTCAGGGTCGGAAGAGGAGATTTCTCTTGCAACATCGCCGGAGATTTTCCAAAGTCGGATTCGAAATCGTATTTTCCGCTAAGTCACCCTGAGCTATGCGTTTCTCAGGGAATCAACAGCACGCTGGACTTAGCGAATTTTTTCAATTTCGAATCCCAAACCCGGACCGTGGGGGCAAACTTCTTGCCGTGGGCGGCTCTATGATCGCCCTTGTCGAGCGCGGCCGAGAAATGCCCTCCCCAATCCGGCTCTTCACGGGAAATCCCGCGCAGCGAAACCTCCTTTCCTTCCCGCCCGCCGGGACTCAGGGTCGGAAGAGGATATTTCTCAGGCAACAACGCGCGAGAATTTCCAAAGTCGGATTTTGGACTGAGGGGGGATATCTCTTACCCTGGGCGGCCATATGATCGCCCTTGTCGAGCGCGGCCGAGAAATGCCTTCCCGAATCCAGCTTTTCACGGAAAATCTCGCGCAGCGAAACCTCCTCTCCTTCCCGCCGGGACTCAGGGTCGGAAGAGGATCTTTCTCAGGCAACAACGCGCGAGATTTTTCCAAAGTCGGATTTTGGACCGAGAGGGATATCTCTTACCGTGGGCGGCCATATGATCGCCCTTGTCGAGCGCGGCCGAGAAATGCCTTCCCGAATCCAGGTTTTCACGGAAAATCTCGCGCAGCGAAACCTCCTCTCCTTCCCGCCGGGACTCAGGGTCGAAAGAGGAGCTTTCTCGGGCAACATCGCGGGAGATTTTCCAAAGTCGGATTCGAAATCGTATTTTCCGCTAAGTCACCCTGAGCATTGCAAATCTCAGGGAATCAACAGCACGCTGGACTTTGCGAAATTTTTCAATTTCGAATCCCAAACCCGGACCGTGGGGGCAAACCTCTTGCCGTGGGCGGCTCTATGATCGCCCTTGTCGAGCGCGGCCGAGAAATGCCTTCCCGAATCCAGGTTTTCACGGGATATCTCGCGCAGCGAAAACTCCTCTCCTTCCCGCCGGGACTCTGGGTCGAAAGAGGAGCTTTCTCGGGCAACAGCGCGCGAGATATTCCGAAGTCGAATTCAAAATCGTATTTCCGCAAAGTTCCCATGAGCTAGGCGTTTCCCAGGGAATCAACAAGACTCTGGACTCTGAGCGAAATTTCAATTTCGAATCCGACACCAAGACCGAGGGGGAATATCTCTTACCGTGGGCGGCCCTATGATCGCCCTTGTCGAGCGCGGCCATGAAATGCCCTCCCCAATCCGGCTCTTCACGGAAAATCTCGCGCAGCGAAACCTCCTTTCCTTCCCGCCGGGACTCAGGGTCGAAATAGGAGATTTCTCAGGCAACAACGCGCGAGATTTTCCCAAAGTCGGACTTTGGACCGAGGAGGGATATCTCTTACCCTGGGCGGCCATATGATCGCCCTTGTCGAGCGCGGCCGAGAAATGCCTTCCCGAATCCAGGTTTTCACGGGATATCTCGCGCAGCGAAAACTCCTCTCCTTTCCTCCCTGCGAAACCCTTTCGCCTAAGACAGTGAGAGGGGCAGGTCTCTGTCAAAGGCTTCCGGGTTCGAGGGATTCTTGACTCTCGTCCCTCACGTTAAAGCGGAATGCCTTGCCAGGAACAGGCATCCCGCCGGGACTTAGAGTCAAAAGAGGAGCTTTCTCGGGCAACATCGCGCGAGATATTCCGAAGTTGGGATTCGAAATAGAATTTTCCGCCAAGTCACCCTGAGCTATGCGTTTCTCAGGGAATCAACAGCACGCTGGACTTAGCGAAAATTTTCAATTTCGAATCCCAAACCCGGACCGAGGGGGCAAACCTCTTGCCGTGGGCGGCCATATGATCGCCCTTGTCGAGTGCGGCCGAGAAATGCCTTCCCGAATCCAGCTTTTCACGGGATATCTCGCGCAGCGAAAACTCCTCTCCTTCCCGCCGGGACTCAGGGTCGAAAGAGGAGCTTTCTCGGACAACATCGCGCGAGATATTCCGAAGTTGGGATTCGAAATAGAATTTTCCGCCAAGTCACCCTGAGCTATGCGCTTCTCAGGGAATCAACAGCACGCTGGACTTAGCGAAATTTTTCAATTTCGAATCCCAAACCCGGACCGAGGGGGCAAACCTCTTACCGTGGGCGGCCATATGATCGCCCTTGTCGAGCGCGGCCGAGAAATGCCTTCCCGAATCCAGGTTTTCACGGGATATCTCGCGCAGCGAAAACTCCTCTCCTTTCCTCCCTGCGAAACCCTTTCGCCTAAGACAGTGAGAGGGGCAGGTCTCTGTCAAAGGCTTCCGGGTTCGAGGGATTCTTGACTCTCGTCCCTCTCGTTAAAGCGGAATGCCTTGCCAGGAACAGGCATCCCGCCGGGACTTAGAGTCAAAAGAGGAGCTTTCTCGGGCAACATCGCGCGAGATATTCCAATGTTCGGATTCGAAATAGAATTTTCCGCCAAGTCACCCTGAGCTATGCGTTTCTCAGGGAATCAACTGCGCGCTGGACTTAGCGAAATTTTTCAATTTCGAATCCCAAACCCGGACCTAGGGGGCAAACCTCTTACCGTGGGCGGCCATATGATCGCCCTTGTCGAGCGCGGCCGAGAAATGCCTTTCCCAATCCAGCTTTTCACGGGAAATCTCGCGCAGCGAAAACTCCTCTCCTTTCCTCCCAGCGAAACCCTTTCGCCTCAGACAGTGAGAGGGGCAGGTCTCTGTCAAAGGCGGCCGGTGAAAAGCTGGATTGGGAAAGGCATTTCTCGGCCGCGCTCGACAAGGGCGATCATATGGCCGCCCACGGTAAGAGGTTTGCCCCCTAGGTCCGGGTTTGGGATTCGAAATTGAAAAATTTCGCTAAGTCCAGCGCGCAGTTGATTCCCTGAGAAACGCATAGCTCAGGGTGACTTGGCGGAAAATTCTATTTCGAATCCGAACATTGGAATATCTCGCGCGATGTTGCCCGAGAAAGCTCCTCTTTTGACTCTAAGTCCCGGCGGGATGCCTGTTCCTGGCAAGGCATTCCGCTTTAACGAGAGGGACGAGAGTCAAGAATCCCTCGAACCCGGAAGCCTTTGACAGAGACCTGCCCCTCTCACTGTCTTAGGCGAAAGGGTTTCGCAGGGAGGAAAGGAGAGGAGTTTTCGCTGCGCGAGATATCCCGTGAAAACCTGGATTCGGGAAGGCATTTCTCGGCCGCGCTCGACAAGGGCGATCATATGGCCGCCCACGGTAAGAGGTTCGCCCCCTCGTCCGGGTTTTGGCTTCGAAATTGAAAAATTTCGCTAAGTCCAGCGTGCTGTTGATTCCCTGAGAAGCGCATAGCTCAGGGTGACTTGGCGGAAAATTCTATTTCGAATCCCAACTTCGGAATATCTCGCGCGATGTTGTCCGAGAAAGCTCCTCTTTCGACCCTGAGTCCCGGCGGGAAGGAGAGGAGGTTTCGCTGCGCGAGATATCCCGTGAAAAGCTGGATTCGGGAAGGCATTTCTCGGCCGCACTCGACAAGGGCGATCATATGGCCGCCCACGGCAAGAGGTTTGCCCCCTCGGTCCGGGTTTGGGATTCGAAATTGAAAATTTTCGCTAAGTCCAGCGTGCTGTTGATTCCCTGAGAAACGCATAGCTCAGGGTGACTTGGCGGAAAATTCTATTTCGAATCCCAACTTCGGAATATCTCGCGCGATGTTGCCCGAGAAAGCTCCTCTTTTGACTCTAAGTCCCGGCGGGATGCCTGTTCCTGGCAAGGCATTCCGCTTTAACGTGAGGGACGAGAGTCAAGAATCCCTCGAACCCGGAAGCCTTTGACAGAGACCTGCCCCTCTCACTGTCTTAGGCGAAAGGGTTTCGCAGGGAGGAAAGGAGAGGAGTTTTCGCTGCGCGAGATATCCCGTGAAAACCTGGATTCGGGAAGGCATTTCTCGGCCGCGCTCGACAAGGGCGATCATATGGCCGCCCAGGGTAAGAGATATCCCTCCTCGGTCCAAAGTCCGACTTTGGGAAAATCTCGCGCGTTGTTGCCTGAGAAATCTCCTATTTCGACCCTGAGTCCCGGCGGGAAGGAAAGGAGGTTTCGCTGCGCGAGATTTTCCGTGAAGAGCCGGATTGGGGAGGGCATTTCATGGCCGCGCTCGACAAGGGCGATCATAG
The DNA here is from genome assembly GCA_015478945.1 of Trachelipus rathkii. Taxonomy (NCBI): domain Eukaryota; kingdom Metazoa; phylum Arthropoda; class Malacostraca; order Isopoda; family Trachelipodidae; genus Trachelipus; species Trachelipus rathkii. Next base: position 16,243 of record JABUQX010121497.1, on the reverse strand, counting down.
GGCCGCCCACGGTAAGAGATATTCCCCCTCGGTCTTGGTGTCGGATTCGAAATTGAAATTTCGCTCAGAGTCCAGAGTCTTGTTGATTCCCTGGGAAACGCCTAGCTCATGGGAACTTTGCGGAAATACGATTTTGAATTCGACTTCGGAATATCTCGCGCGCTGTTGCCCGAGAAAGCTCCTCTTTCGACCCAGAGTCCCGGCGGGAAGGAGAGGAGTTTTCGCTGCGCGAGATATCCCGTGAAAACCTGGATTCGGGAAGGCATTTCTCGGCCGCGCTCGACAAGGGCGATCATAGAGCCGCCCACGGCAAGAGGTTTGCCCCCTCGGTCCGGGTTTGGGATTCGAAATTGAAAAATTTCGCAAAGTCCAGCGTGCTGTTGATTCCCTGAGATTTGCAATGCTCAGGGTGACTTAGCGGAAAATACGATTTCGAATCCGACTTTGGAAAATCTCCCGCGTTGTTGCCCGAGAAAGCTCCTCTTTCGACCCTGAGTCCCGGCGGGAAGGAGAGGAGTTTTCGCTGCGCGAGATATCCCGTGAAAACCTGGATTCGGGAAGGCATTTCTCGGCCGCGCTCGACAAGGGCGATCATATGGCCGCCCACGGTAAGAGATATCCCTCTCGGTCCAAAATCCGACTTTGGAAAAATCTCGTTGCCCGAGAAAGCTCCTCTTTGGACTCTAAGTCCCGGCGGGGGGCCTGGGAAGGAGAGGAGTTTTCCGCTGCGCGAGATTTCCCGTGAAAAGCTGGATTTGGGAAGGTATTTCTCGGCCGCGCTCGACAAGGGCGATCATATGGCCGCCCAGGGTAAGAGATATCCCCCCTCAGTCCAAAATCCGACTTTGGAAATTCTCGCGCGTTGTTGCCTGAGAAATATCCTCTTCCGACCCTGAGTCCCGGCGGGCGGGAAGGAAAGGAGGTTTCGCTGCGCGAGATTTCCCGTGAAGAGCCGGATTGGGGAGGGCATTTCTCGGCCGCGCTCGACAAGGGCGATCATAGAGCCGCCCACGGCAAGAAGTTTGCCCCCACGGTCCGGGTTTGGGATTCGAAATTGAAAAAATTCGCTAAGTCCAGCGTGCTGTTGATTCCCTGAGAAACGCATAGCTCAGGGTGACTTAGCGGAAAATACGATTTCGAATCCGACTTTGGAAAATCTCCGGCGATGTTGCAAGAGAAATCTCCTCTTTCGACCCTGAGTCCCGGCGGGAAGGAAAGGAGGTTTCGCTGCGCGAGATTTTCCGTGAAAACCTGGATTCGGGAAGGCATTTCTCGGCCGCGCTCGACAAGGGCGATCATATGGCCGCCCAGGGTAAGAGATATCCCCCCTCAGTCCAAAATCCGACTTTGGAAAAATCTCGCGCGTTGTTGCCTGAGAAATCTCCTCTTCCGACCCTGAGTCCCGGCGGGAAGGAAAGGAGGTTTCGCTGCGCGAGATTTCCCGTGAAGAGCCGGATTGGGGAGGGCATTTCTCGGCCGCGCTCGACAAGGGCGATCATAGAGCCGCCCACGGCAAGAGGTTTGCCCCCACGGTCCGGGTTTTGGATTCGAAATTGAAAAATTTCGCTAAGTCCAGCGTGCTGTTGATTCCCTGAGAAGCGCATAGCTCAGGGTGACTTTGCGGAAAATCCGATTTCGAATCCGACTTTGGAAAATCTCCCGCGATGTTGCAAGAGAAATCTCCTCTTTCGACCCTGAGTCCCGGCGGGAAGGAAAGGAGGTTTCGCTGCGCGAGATTTTCCGTGAAAACCTGGATTCGGGAAAGGCATTTCTCGGCCGCGCTCGACAAGGGCGATATGATCGCCCTTGTCGAGCGCGGCCGAGAAATGCCTTCCCGAATCCAGGTTTTCACGGAAAATCACGCGCAGCGAAACCTCCTTTCCTTCCCGCCGGGACTCAGGGTCGAAAGAGGAGATTTCTCTTGCAACATCGCGGGAGATTTTCCAAAGTCGGATTCGAAATCGTATTTTCCGCTAAGTCACCCTGAGCTATGCAAATCTCAGGGAATCAACAGCACGCTGGACTTAGCGAAATTTTTCAATTTCGAATCCCAAACCAGGATCGTGGGGGCAAACATCTTGCCGTGGGCGGCGATATGATCGCCCTTGTCGAGCGCGGCCGAGAAATGCCCTCCCCAATCCGGCTCTTCACGGGAAATCTCGCGCAGCGAAACCTCCTTTCCTTCCCGCCGGGACTCAGGGTCGGAAGAGGAGATTTCTCAGGCAACAACGCGCGAGAATTTCCAAAGTCGGATTTTGGACTGAGGGGGGATATCTCTTACCCTGGGCGGCCATATGATCGCCCTTGTCGAGCGCGGCCGAGAAATGCCTTTCCCGAATCCAGGTTTTCACGGAAAATCTCGCGCAGCGAAACCTCCTTTCCTTCCCGCCGGGACTCAGGGTCGAAAGAGGAGATTTCTCTTGCAACATCGCGGGAGATTTTCCAAAGTCGGATTCGAAATCGTATTTTCCGCTAAGTCACCCTGAGCTATGCAAATCTCAGGGAATCAACAGCACGCTGGACTTTGCGAAATTTTTCAATTTCGAATCCCAAACCCGGACCGTGGGGGCAAACCTCTTGCCGTGGGCGGCTCTATGATCGCCCTTGTCGAGCGCGGCCGAGAAATGCCCTCCCCAATCCGGCTCTTCACGGGAAATCTCGCGCAGCGAAACCTCCTTTCCTTCCCGCCGGGACTCAGGGTCGGAAGAGGAGATTTCTCAGGCAACAACGCGCGAGATTTTCCAAAGTCGGATTTTGGACTGAGGGGGGATATCTCTTACCGTGGGCGGCCATATGATCGCCCTTGTCGAGCGCGGCCGAGAAATGCCTTCCCGAATCCAGGTTTTCACGGAAAATCTCGCGCAGCGAAACCTCCTTTCCTTCCCGCCGGGACTCAGGGTCGAAAGAGGAGATTTCTCTTGCAACATCGCCGGAGATTTTCCAAAGTCGGATTCGAAATCGTATTTTCCGCTAAGTCACCCTGAGCTATGCGTATCTCAGGGAATCAACAGCACGCTGGACTTAGCGAAATTTTTCAATTTCGAATCCCAAACCCGGACCGTGGGGGCAAACTTCTTGCCGTGGGCGGCTCTATGATCGCCCTTGTCGAGCGCGGCCGAGAAATGCCCTCCCCAATCCGGCTCTTCACGGGAAATCCCGCGCAGCGAAACCTCCTTTCCTTCCCGCCCGCCGGGACTCAGGGTCGGAAGAGGATATTTCTCAGGCAACAACGCGCGAGAATTTCCAAAGTCGGATTTTGGACTGAGGGGGGATATCTCTTACCCTGGGCGGCCATATGATCGCCCTTGTCGAGCGCGGCCGAGAAATGCCTTCCCGAATCCAGCTTTTCACGGAAAATCTCGCGCAGCGAAACCTCCTCTCCTTCCCGCCGGGACTCAGGGTCGGAAGAGGATCTTTCTCAGGCAACAACGCGCGAGATTTTTCCAAAGTCGGATTTTGGACCGAGAGGGATATCTCTTACCGTGGGCGGCCATATGATCGCCCCTGTCGAGCGCGGCCGAGAAATACCCTTCCTAAATCCAGGTTTTCACGGAAAATCTCGCGCAGCGAAACCTCCTCTCCTTCCCGCCGGGACTCAGGGTCGAAAGAGGAGCTTTCTCGGGCAACATCGCGGGAGATTTTCCAAAGTCGGATTCGAAATCGTATTTTCCGCTAAGTCACCCTGAGCATTGCAAATCTCAGGGAATCAACAGCACGCTGGACTTAGCGAATTTTTTCAATTTCGAAACCCAAACCCGGACCGTGGGGGCAAACCTCTTGCCGTGGGCGGCTCTATGATCGCCCTTGTCGAGCGCGGCCGAGAAATGCCTTCCCGAATCCAGGTTTTCACGGGATATCTCGCGCAGCGAAAACTCCTCTCCTTCCCGCCGGGACTCTGGGTCGAAAGAGGAGCTTTCTCGGGCAACAGCGCGCGAGATATTCCGAAGTCGAATTCAAAATCGTATTTCCGCAAAGTTCCCATGAGCTAGGCGTTTCCCAGGGAATCAACAAGACTCTGGACTCTGAGCGAAATTTCAATTTCGAATCCGACACCAAGACCGAGGGGGAATATCTCTTACCGTGGGCGGCCCTATGATCGCCCTTGTCGAGCGCGGCCATGAAATGCCCTCCCCAATCCGGCTCTTCACGGAAAATCTCGCGCAGCGAAACCTCCTTTCCTTCCCGCCGGGACTCAGGGTCGAAATAGGAGATTTCTCAGGCAACAACGCGCGAGATTTTCCCAAAGTCGGACTTTGGACCGAGGAGGGATATCTCTTACCCTGGGCGGCCATATGATCGCCCTTGTCGAGCGCGGCCGAGAAATGCCTTCCCGAATCCAGGTTTTCACGGGATATCTCGCGCAGCGAAAACTCCTCTCCTTTCCTCCCTGCGAAACCCTTTCGCCTAAGACAGTGAGAGGGGCAGGTCTCTGTCAAAGGCTTCCGGGTTCGAGGGATTCTTGACTCTCGTCCCTCACGTTAAAGCGGAATGCCTTGCCAGGAACAGGCATCCCGCCGGGACTTAGAGTCAAAAGAGGAGCTTTCTCGGGCAACATCGCGCGAGATATTCCGAAGTTGGGATTCGAAATAGAATTTTCCGCCAAGTCACCCTGAGCTATGCGCTTCTCAGGGAATCAACAGCACGCTGGACTTAGCGAAATTTTTCAATTTCGAATCCCAAACCCGGACCGAGGGGGCAAACCTCTTGCCGTGGGCGGCCATATGATCGCCCTTGTCGAGTGCGGCCGAGAAATGCCTTCCCGAATCCAGCTTTTCACGGGATATCTCGCGCAGCGAAAACTCCTCTCCTTCCCGCCGGGACTCAGGGTCGAAAGAGGAGCTTTCTCGGACAACATCGCGCGAGATATTCCGAAGTTGGGATTCGAAATAGAATTTTCCGAAGTCACCCTGAGCTATGCGCTTCTCAGGGAATCAACAGCACGCTGGACTTAGCGAAATTTTTCAATTTCGAATCCCAAACCCGGACCGAGGGGGCAAACCTCTTACCGTGGGCGGCCATATGATCGCCCTTGTCGAGCGCGGCCGAGAAATGCCTTCCCGAATCCAGGTTTTCACGGGATATCTCGCGCAGCGAAAACTCCTCTCCTTTCCTCCCTGCGAAACCCTTTCGCCTAAGACAGTGAGAGGGGCAGGTCTCTGTCAAAGGCTTCCGGGTTCGAGGGATTCTTGACTCTCGTCCCTCACGTTAAAGCGGAATGCCTTGCCAGGAACAGGCATCCCGCCGGGACTTAGAGTCAAAAGAGGAGCTTTCTCGGGCAACATCGCGCGAGATATTCCAATGTTCGGATTCGAAATAGAATTTTCCGCCAAGTCACCCTGAGCTATGCGTTTCTCAGGGAATCAACTGCGCGCTGGACTTAGCGAAATTTTTCAATTTCGAATCCCAAACCCGGACCGAGGGGGCAAACCTCTTACCGTGGGCGGCCATATGATCGCCCTTGTCGAGCGCGGCCGAGAAATGCCTTCCCGAATCCAGGTTTTCACGGGATATCTCGCGCAGCGAAAACTCCTCTCCTTTCCTCCCAGCGAAACCCTTTCGCCTCAGACAGTGAGAGGGGCAGGTCTCTGTCAAAGGCGGCCGGGTTGGAGTCGTTTCTCGGCCGCGCTCGACAAGGGCGATCATATGGCCGCCCACGGTAAGAGGTTTGCCCCCTAGGTCCGGGTTTGGGATTCGAAATTGAAAAATTTCGCTAAGTCCAGCGCGCAGTTGATTCCCTGAGAAACGCATAGCTCAGGGTGACTTGGCGGAAAATTCTATTTCGAATCCGAACATTGGAATATCTCGCGCGATGTTGCCCGAGAAAGCTCCTCTTTTGACTCTAAGTCCCGGCGGGATGCCTGTTCCTGGCAAGGCATTCCGCTTTAACGAGAGGGACGAGAGTCAAGAATCCCTCGAACCCGGAAGCCTTTGACAGAGACCTGCCCCTCTCACTGTCTTAGGCGAAAGGGTTTCGCAGGGAGGAAAGGAGAGGAGTTTTCGCTGCGCGAGATATCCCGTGAAAACCTGGATTCGGGAAGGCATTTCTCGGCCGCGCTCGACAAGGGCGATCATATGGCCGCCCACGGTAAGAGGTTTGCCCCCTCGGTCCGGGTTTGGGATTCGAAATTGAAAAATTTCGCTAAGTCCAGCGTGCTGTTGATTCCCTGAGAAGCGCATAGCTCAGGGTGACTTGGCGGAAAATTCTATTTCGAATCCCAACTTCGGAATATCTCGCGCGATGTTGTCCGAGAAAGCTCCTCTTTCGACCCTGAGTCCCGGCGGGAAGGAGAGGAGTTTTCGCTGCGCGAGATATCCCGTGAAAACCTGGATTCGGGAAGGCATTTTCTCGGCCGCACTCGACAAGGGCGATCATATGGCCGCCCACGGCAAGAGGTTTGCCCCCTCGGTCCGGGTTTGGGATTCGAAATTGAAAATTTTCGCTAAGTCCAGCGTGCTGTTGATTCCCTGAGAAACGCATAGCTCAGGGTGACTTGGCGGAAAATTCTATTTCGAATCCCAACTTCGGAATATCTCGCGCGATGTTGCCCGAGAAAGCTCCTCTTTTGACTCTAAGTCCCGGCGGGATGCCTGTTCCTGGCAAGGCATTCCGCTTTAACGTGAGGGACGAGAGTCAAGAATCCCTCGAACCCGGAAGCCTTTGACAGAGACCTGCCCCTCTCACTGTCTTAGGCGAAAGGGTTTCGCAGGGAGGAAAGGAGAGGAGTTTTCGCTGCGCGAGATATCCCGTGAAAACCTGGATTCGGGAAGGCATTTCTCGGCCGCGCTCGACAAGGGCGATCATATGGCCGCCCAGGGTAAGAGATATCCCTCCTCGGTCCAAAGTCCGACTTTGGGAAAATCTCGCGCGTTGTTGCCTGAGAAATCTCCTATTTCGACCCTGAGTCCCGGCGGGAAGGAAAGGAGGTTTCGCTGCGCGAGATTTTCCGTGAAGAGCCGGATTGGGGAGGGCATTTCATGGCCGCGCTCGACAAGGGCGATCATAGGGCCGCCCACGGTAAGAGATATTCCCCCTCGGTCTTGGTGTCGGATTCGAAATTGAAATTTCGCTCAGAGTCCAGAGTCTTGTTGATTCCCTGGGAAACGCCTAGCTCATGGGAACTTTGCGGAAATACGATTTTGAATTCGACTTCGGAATATCTCGCGCGCTGTTGCCCGAGAAAGCTCCTCTTTCGACCCAGAGTCCCGGCGGGAAGGAGAGGAGTTTTCGCTGCGCGAGATATGTGAAAACCTGGATTCGGAAGGCATTTCTCCGGCGCGCTCTCGACAAGGGATCATAGAGCCGCCCACGGCAAGAGGTTTGCCCCACGGTCCGGGTTTGGATCGAAATGTGAAAAATCTCGCAAGTTCCAGCGTGCTGTTGATCCTGAAGATTGGCCAATTGCTCAGGGTGACTTAGCGGAAAATACGAGTTCGAATCCGACTTTGGTAAATCTCCCGCGATGTTGCCTGAGAAAGTTCCTCTTTCGACCCTGAGTCCGGCGGGAAGGGAGGAGGTTCGTCTGGCGAATTTCCGTTGAAAACTGGGATTCGGAAGCATTTCTCGGCCGGCGCTCGACAGAGGGCGATCATACTGGCCGCCCACGGTAAGAGATATCCCTCTCGGTCCAAATCCGACTTTGGAAAAATTCTCGCGCGTTGTTGCCTGAGAAAAGATCCTCTTCCGACCTGAGTCTCCGGCGGGAAGGAGAGGAGGTTTCGCTGCCCGAGATTTTCCGTGAAAAGCTGGACTCTCGGGAAGTCATTTCTCGGCCGCGCTCGACAAGGGCCATCATATGGCCGCCCAGGGTAAGAGATATCCCCCTCCAGTACCAAAATCCGACTTTGGAAATTCTCGCGCGTTGTTGCCGGAAATCTCCTTTTCCGACCCTGAGTCCCGGCGGGCGGGAAGGAAAGGAGGTTTCCCTGCGCGAGATTTCCCGTGAGCCGGATTGGGGAGGGCATGTCTCGGCCGCGCTCGACAAGGCGATCATAGAGCGGCCCACGGCAAGAAGTTTTTGCCCACCCGGTCGCGGGTTTGGATTCGGACAATTGAAAAATTCTGCTAAGTCCAGCGTGCTGTTGATTTCCCTGAGGAACGCATAGCTCATGGTGACTTAGCGGAAAATACGATTTGAATCCGACTTTGGAAAAATCTCCGGCGATGTTGCAAGAGAACTCCCTCTTTCGACCCTGAGTCCCGGTGGGAAAAGGACGTTTCGCTGCGCGAGATTTTCCGTGAAAACCGGGATTCGGAAGGGTTTTTCTCGGCCGCGCTCGACAAGGGCGATCATATGGCGGCCCAGGGAGGGATATCCCCCCTCAGTCCAAAATCCGACTTAGGAAAAAATCCCGCGCGTTGTTGCCTGAGAAATCTCCCCTTCCGACCTGAGTCCCGGCGGAAGGAAAGGAGGTTCGCTGCGCGAGATTTCCCGTCGAAGGAGCCGGATTCGGGGAGGGCATTCTCTGCCCGCTCGACAAGGGCATCATAGACCGCCCACGGCAAGAGGTTGCCCCCACGTCCTGGTTTTGGATTCGAAATTGAAAACATTTCGCTAAGTCCAGCGTCTGTTGATCCCTGAAGATTTGCATAGCTCAGGTTGACTTAGCGGAAAATACGATTTCAATCCGGGGCTTTGGAAAAAACTCCGCGATGTTGCAAGGAATTCTCTCATTTCGACCCTTGAGTCCCGGCGTTGGAAGGAATAGGACGTTTCAGGCTGCGAGCGAGATTTTCCGTTGAAAACCTGGATCGGAAAGCATTTCGTCGGCGCGCTCGAAAGGGCGATCGATATTGCCGCCCAAGGGCTAAGGGATATCCCCGCCTCAGTCCAAAAATCCCGCTTTGAAATCTCGCGCGTTGTTGCCTGGGAAATCTCCTCTTCCGACCCGGAGTCCCGGCGGGAAGGTAAAGAGGTTCGCTGCGCGAATTTCCCCGTGAAGAGCCGGATTGGGGAGGCCATTTCTCGGCCGCGCTCGACAAGGGCAATCATAGAGCCGCCCACGGCAAGAGGTTTCCCCCACGGTCCGGGTTTGGATTCGAAATTGAAAACATTTCGCAAGGTCCAGCGTGCTGTTGATTCCCTGAGATTTGCATAGCTTAGGGTGACTTAGCGGAAAAATACGATTTCGAATCCGATTTTGGAAAATCTCCCGCGATGTTGCAAGAAAAATCTCCTCTTTCGACCCTGTCCCGGCGGAAGGAAAGAAAGAGTTTCGCTGCGCGTGATTTTCCGTGAAAACCGGGATTCGGGAAGGCACTCGCCGCGCTCAGACAAGGGCGATCATATGCCGCCTAGGTGAGATATACCCCCCTCAGTCCAAAATCCGACTTTGAAAGTCTCGCGCGTTGTTGCCTTGAGAAATCCCTCTTCCACTGAGTCCCTGGCGGGAAGGAAGCAGGAGTTTGCTGCCGCGAGATTTCCCTTGTCGCAGCTCGGATTGGGGAGGGCATTTCTCGCCCGCGCTCGACAAGGGCGATCGTAGAGCCGCCCACGAGCAAGAACGTTGCCCCCACGGTCCGATGGTGGCATCGAAATTGAAAAATTCGCTAAGTCAGGCGTGCTGTGATTCCCTGAGAAGCATAGCTCAGGTGATCTTAGGCGGAAAAACGATTCGATCGACTTGGAAATCTCTCCGCAATGTTGCTGGAGAAATCTGCCTCTTCGACCCTGAGTCCCGGCGGGAAGGACAGGAGTTTCGCTGCGCGAGATTTCCGTGAAACCTGGATTCGGGAATGGCATTTTCGCCGCGCTCGACAAGGGCGATGCATATGGCCGCCTACGGTAAGAGAGTATTCCCTCTCCGGTCCCAAAATCCGACGTTTGGAAAAAATCTCGCGTGTTGTTGCCTGAGAAAGCTCCTTCTTGCGACCTGAGTCCCTGGGCGGAAGGAAGGAGGTTTCGCTTGCGGCGAGATTTTTCCGTGAAAGACCTAGGATTTAGGAAGTATGCTCGGGACGCGATCGACAGGGCGATCCATATGTCCGCCCACGTGTTAAGAAATATCCCCCCTCGTCCAAATCCGACTTTGGAATCTCGCGCGTTGTTGCCGGAAAGGCTCCTCTTTGACTTAAGTCCGGCGGGGCTGGAAGGAAGAGGAGTTTTCCGGCTGCGCGAATTCCCGTGAAAGCTGGATTTGGAAGTATATCTCCGCCGCGCTCGACAAGGGATCATATGGCCGCCACGGTAAGAGATATCCCCTCTCCGAAATCCGACTTTGGAAAAATCTCGCGCCTTGTTGCCTGAGAAAATCTCCTCTTCCGACCTGAGTCCCGGCGGGAAGGAGGAGCTTTCGCTGCGCGAGATTTTCCGTGAAACCTGGATTTGGGAAGGTATTTCTCGGCCACGCTCGACAAGGGCGATCATATGGGCGCCCACGGTAAGAAATATCCCCCTTCAGTCAAATCCGACTTGGAAAATCTCGCGCGTTGGTGCCCGAGAAAGCTCCTCTTTGACTCTAAAGTCCCCGGCGGGGGGCCTGGAAGGAGAGGAGTTTTCGCTTGCGCGAGATGTTTCCCGGTGAAAAGCTCGGATGTTGGAAGGTTATTTCTCTCGGGCCGCGCTCGACAAGGGCGATCATATGGCCCCACGCGGTAAGAAATATCCCCCCTCAGTCAAAATCGACTTTGGAAATCTCGCGGTTGTTGCCTGAGAGAATCTCCTCTTCCGACCTGCCAGTCCCGGCGGGAAGGAAAGAAGTTTTCGCTGCGCGAGAATTTTCCCTGTGAAAAACCTGTGATTGCGAGGGTGTATTTCTCGCGCGCGCGACAGGCGATCATAGGGCCGCCCCAGAGTCGAAATTTTCCTCCGAGGTTGATGCTGGCTTTGAAAAATTTTGTGCAGTCGGTCCCGAAAAATGGCTGGCGATTAGGAAAGTGACTCTGAACGAGAGTGTCACGTACTTCGTCTGGGTGTGAAACGTGCTCTCCCGAAGTCTGGTGTCGAAATTTTGGTCTGGTGACTTTGAAAATTTGTTGGATTTTTCGATAACTCTCTTGCACAGAGAATTCGGAAAATTTGATATAGGAATTTAAAAAATTGTCTCGCAACGACCGTACCCAACGTATTCGTCTGGGTCTGAAGACGGCCTCTCCGAGATACTGGTTTTGGTCGACAATTTTTGGTCGGAACTTTAGGTAATTTTACGAGTCTGCCCGAGGTGGGACTTAGAAAAAATTTTGGTCCGAAAAAATGGCTGGGGATTAGCAAGTGTCGTTCGGAACGAGACTGTTCCACGTACATCGTCACGGTCTGAAACGTGCTCTCCGAAGATCTGGGTTGCGTCGAAATTTTGGTCGGGGACTTAGGATTTTTTCGATTTGTCAATAAGCACTGCACCAGCAGAATTTCGAAAAATTATCATAGGGAAGTCTCTTAAAATGTCTCCGGCAACGAGCTATCCCACTGTAGCTCGTCTGGGTCTGAAACGTGCTCTCCCGAAGTTGGAAAGGTCGAAATTTTTGTCGGGGGACTTAGAATTTTTTTCGATTTTGCTTAAGCCGCTTCACCAAAAAAATAAAGTTTGGTTTTATCGAAAAAAAAATTCCAGAGAGACTACCAGTAGGCTCGTTTCGGTCTGAAACGTACTCTCCCGAAGTTTGAAGGCAGATGCCAAAATTTCAAGTTAAGCACAGCACCACCCAAAATTTTTTTGGACTATAATTTTGCTGACGGGTCGGAGGGGGTAACGGGCGAGGAAGCATGTATGTATAGAAGAGGGGAGCGTGGGCCGCGGAGAAAATTTTTTTTCTAATAAAATTAATTTATTTAAGAGCGCTTTTCAAGCCTTAGATGTTAATTTCTATCAAATTCGACAAAAAAAACACATGTTGTTGCCACAATTATTATGACGAAGTTGCTTGCCCCAACTTGGATATAGGGGGTGCCGAGGAGAAAGAAGAGCATACCTGGTTCGGCCGAAACCAGGGATAGACGTCGTTACTCTCTCTGATATGAGAATACATATCATTTATCCTTCGACATCTTCAAGTTTAGCTAAGATGAAGTAAAATTATAATTGAATATAATGAGTAATATATAGATGATACTGGCTGTGAGATAAAAATCACGACTCCCTATCTAGACAACCTATCCGGGATAGGTCAAGAGATACACATCCTGTATGCGTCTATCAGCTCAACTCTTCAATATTACAGGTCACGCACAGTCTCTGCTCTGTATTAGTACGTACTGCTTATGATCAAGGAGAGCCTCTCAAGAGGAGCCTCGTAGTCAGGCACAACTTGTAGGTGCTTGCAACATACTCTCGGCCATATGATATTATCATGCCTCTGACCAACTCAGGCGTGATCGAAATGTCGTCAGCTAACCAATTGAGTGTGCTGCGCACACACAAGGGATATCATGCCGCGGCACGCAACAGTAACCATCACCAATCTGACATCTCACCATGCTATCAACACCGTTTGTTCAGCCTAGATATTAAATCGATTTAGAAGGGACCACGTGTCGGATGAGTATTTAGGTGATAACAGGGAAGATTGATGTAGTGAGGCAGCCGTGAGGATATATGATTTCTTCCGTGATAGATAGTCACCACTCGGTGAATGATCCGAGCATTCTCCAGTTTATAATGTCGATGATCAATCTTCATCTTCTGCTCAGGTACAGTGAAGTGTATTATTCAGCAGGGGTACCTCATAGAAGCGTTGGTGACGACTGAGCGTAGATGGTATGAAGGACCTTCACATCTCCGCTCGTAGTCACTGTGTCAGCAGTGATAGCAAAGGTACTCGTAATATGAGAATCGCTACGGCTTGGCGGGACGATGAGTATGATTGATCCTTGGTGATAGCTTAGATATTAGTAGACATCCTTTCTCAGTTGTGACATAATATAATCATCCAATGAGCATGATTCTAATCAATCGAGCCATTTTAAGTATGTCTCCCGTTGGTCTCATACTCAACTCTCACGTAGATATTGTATCATCTTTATCACGGACGTAAGTATGGGTAAGCTCTAGTATATGTAACTAGTAATAGGCAGGTATATAACGATATTAGCGGTATCATTCCGTGACCAAAAGGTTAGAAATAAATATTCAAATATATCGATTTATTAGTCAGTGTCTAAAGTCCTCGGAGAATGGGTGTTATATATGCTTAAGCTACGTGAGTGATAGTATCGAACTTTCTTACCTAATATGATTATTATTTGTCAAATGTCGGAAGTAGTGAGCAGATCTATATAATATTATACTCATATTTTCAATACGGATACAGGTATAGTAGACTTATTAGCTTCTGATATATACCTGCTATAAAGTCTTTAGTATAACGGTGATATCTATTTATAGTGCGGGTGTAGAGTAGTTATATCTCGGTATTGATGCAGTCTACTGGGTTCCAGCATTTATGTATGCGGCTACGAGGAGAGCACGTCGCAGACAAACCTTTACCCGACTGAAGATTGGCCCATCCTCGTCGAGAAGTAGAGGACTCCTCCCTGGGAAAGGTGCCAATGACGCTTCTCGCAGGCAGACACCAATCATCGGTACCCGTCGTTCCTCACTCTCCCGAATAGAGTAGCACGAGAGGGGTGGAACGGGAAGACGATGTATTTGAGGGCAACCGGGGATGAGTTTCCCCGGGTGTCACACTCGAGTTCCGAGCATCCCGTGTTAAGTCAATGTCACTCCTCTCTGCTGTCAGGGTGGTACGGCAGCGGCTAGAGCGTGGAGCTGAGGCGGATGGGTTGAGACTCAACGCCGTCTGCCTGTTTGGTTCAGGAGAGCAAAGCTCGAGTGAAACGCCCGGCTGGGCGACGAGTAGTGTCTGTGAGCTTGTGTGACATCCCTTCCAGGGAGCTAACCAGGGCAGCTTCACACGGGGCATTATTATGTCCCGTGGCCGTCTCACGGTGATATTGCTCTCCTCGACGTAGTGGGAAGCCGGGAGGTACGGAGTGACTGCAGGAACGAGGCGTCTATCCTGACCAAAGGTGAAAAAACTCAAAATCGAGGTGTAAAGTCCCGGAGAGGGTGCAGCGGGGTGACGAAATTTTCCGTGATTTTGGTCGAAAAGGCGGAATTTTTCCGCCTTTTGACGGAAAATTAGAGCTTTTGCTCGACCTGCCAAGTTCTTTGTACGATCTTTTAGGCGGGTGAGTTATCTCGGAGTGGCAGCTCCTGGGCCGCCTTGTAGCGGCTAGCGAGGAGAGCACAGTCGAGACAAACCTTTACCCGAACTTAAGATTGGCCATTTCCTCTCGAAAAGTAGTAGACTCGTCCTCCCTGGGGAAGGTGCCAAAGAGCGCTTGCTCTCATGAGACACCAATCTATCGAACCCGTCGTCCGCACTCTCCCCGATAGTAGAGCACGAGGAGGGGTGAAACAGGGAAGACGATGTTGGGGCAACCGGGAGATGAGTTTCTCCCGGGTTGTCACACCGGAGGTTCCAGCATTCCCTGTTAATGCATGTCACGTCTCTCTCCTGCGTCAAGGAGTGTACGCAGAGCTAGAGCAGTGGACTGAGGCGGGATGGGAAGACCTCCACCGCGTCTGCCTGTGTCAGGAGGCCAAAGCTCGATGAGAACGCCCGGCTGGGGCGGGACGAGTAGGTGTCTGTGAGCTGTTTGGTGACAATCCTTTTTTTCCAGGGACTTTAAAAACCCCCCCAGGGGGCAGGGGTTCACAGGCCATTGATTATGTCCCGTGGGCCCTCTCACGGTGATATGCTTCTCGACGAGTGGTGAAGAGAGGTACGGAGGACTGGCAGGAACGAGGCTTGTTCTTCGTGACCAATAGGGTGAAAAACTCGAAAATCGGAAAGATTGTTTCAGTTCTTGTAGAAGGTGAACTTTCGTGATTTGGGTCGGAAAAGGCGAATTTTCCGCCTGTTTCACGAAAAGTAGAGCTTTGCTCGACCTGCCAAGGTCTTGACGATTCTTTTAGCGGTGAGGGGTTAATCTCGGAGTGGCAGTCCGGGCCGCCTTGTAAGCGGCTACGAGAGAGCACAGTCCGAGTACAAACCTTTACCCGACTGAGAATTGGCATTCCTCTCGAGAGAGTAGAGGACTTCCCTCCCTGGAGGAAGTGCCAATGACGCTTCTCTCAGCCAGACACCAATCATCGGAACCTCGGTTCCTCACTTCTCCACATAGTAGTAGCACGAGGAGGGGTGGACCAGGGAAGGACGATTTTGAGGCAACCGGGAGATGAGTTCCTCCCGTGTCACCACTCGAAGGTTCCGAGCATCCCGTGTTAATGTCAATGTCCACGTCGCTCTCTGCGGTCAGAGTGGTACGCAGGGCCTTAGAGCGTGGGGAGCTGGAGGCGGGATGGAGGACTCCACCGCGTTCTGGCCTGTGTCAGGAGGGCAAAAGCTCGATGAGAACGCCCGGCGGGGGCGGGACGAGTAGTGTCTTGTGAGCTGTTAGTGACATCCTTCCAGGGACTAACCAGGCAGTTCACAGGCAATATTATGTCCCTCTCACGGTTATATTGCTCTCTCACGAGTGGGAAGCCGGAGGTAACGGAGAGACTGGCAGGATACGATGGCGGTCTTTCCGTGACCAAAGGCTGAAAAATAGCCAAAATCAGTGTCAAAGTCCCAGGAGGGGTTTGCAGCCGGTGATCGAACTTTTCCGTGGATTTTGGTCGAAAAAGGCGGAATTTCCGCCTTTTCACGGAAAAGTTGAGCTTTTGCTCGACCTGCCAAGGGTCTTGGACGATCTTTTAGGCGGGTGAGGCGTTATCTCGGAGTGGCAGCTCTTGGGCCGCCTTGTAGCGGCTACGAGGAGAGCACAGATCCGAGACAAAAACCTTACCCCGCACCTTGAATGTGGCCATCCTCTCGAGAAGTAGAGGACTTCCTCCTTGGAAGAAGGTGCCAATGACGCTTCCTCAGGCATACACCAATCAGTCGGAAACCGTCGTTCACTCACTCTCCCCGATAGTGTAGGCACGAGGAGGGGTGAACAGGAAGACGATGTGAGGCAACCGAGAAGAGATGAGTTTCCCGGGTTCCCATCGGGTTCCGAGCATTTCCCTGATAATGTCAATGTCCGTCTCTCTCTGCGTTCAGTGAGGTGGTCGCCAGGGCTAGAGCGTGGGACTGAGGCGGATGAGGACCTCCACCGGCTGCCTGTGGTCGCTGGCAAAGCTCGTATGAGACCCAGCAGCGGGCGGACACGAGTGTACTTCTCACAGTTGTCGCAGCTCTCCTACGTAAGTAGGAGAGCGCGAGAAGGCATTATGTTCTACCTTTGCCCTCTCACTGAGA
>JABUQX010121496.1:15000-19237 GCA_015478945.1 Trachelipus rathkii | reverse complement strand
TCTTCATGTTCACACCCACTTCACTGTTAGCATTCTACTTCCTACTTTAATCACACCCACATGTCGTATTTTGCATTTTAGCGAGCCTAACTCCATACTACCATGCCGTGCAAAGTATCTTAGTCCAATGCGTGTATATATTCATCATAACTTTGTTTCACATTCACAAAACTTAGATATATTTAACGTGTCGGAGCGATCTTCTATTATAACATATACTTAATCCTTAATTATAATACCTATATTGTATATACATAACGGGAATAATTCACTTACTTATATATATATTTATTATACTATATATATCCATACTACACTTCCACTTCTATAAACTATCATCCTATATTCTTATAATCATAATACTCTACTATCAATATTACCATAAGTCCTATTATACTATTTTAACTTGAAATCAATAAATAATTAATCTACTTGATTAATAATTCCCCATTCCTTAAAACCTACCTCCACTGATATTATATATTATAACATCTTCAAGTATGATTACTTCAACATCTCCTCTCGGTTATCTCCGGATGTTACAACACATTTCGACAACGATTTGCGGTTGCGGAAATTATCAATCATGCGGATCTTTGTCGAACTCGAAAAGATTAGAACCTGAGGATGCGGTGATCTCTACCTATTCAACAGCGATAAACCGGCTAAGCTTATGACGTGATTTAATAGGATTAAGATGAGCTGATCGCTTGATGGTGCGGATTGCGTGTATAACGAAAGTAGTAGGTTTACATTACTTTTTCTGAAAAGTTAGAATCTAACAAATCTATATATATATATATTTATTAACCTCCGTTGAATTTATCATACTAACCCTCTATCACATTTATATATATATATATATATAATATATATATATATATATATATATATATATATATAGATATATATATTATATATTATATATATATAGAGCTAAGGATAGAACGAGGGAAGTTGTTAATCAACCGGAAGATATAAATAAAGAGTGGACGAATAATTTTGGGAAAAACTTCTGGGTAAGGAGGGTCAGGAATGGAGGAGGAGGGAGGAGAAATGAGACCAGGGGAGGAAGCAGGGGTAATATAGAAACTCCAATCCATTTCCTAACCATTCTCATTTCTCCTGACACCAAAACCACAACGTGGTGTAATAAGCTCGGAGAAAGGCCTTAAGGACAAATATTCGAATAATACTTTTTTGTGGATCATGGATATATAGCCTTTATACGTCCGATGTAAAGTCATAATGAAATATCGTAATTACTTATAGTTTAATACTAATATTATATATCATATATACAGATTATATAATATTATTAAATAAATGATAATAGCGTATATGTTATAATGGTATATAATCAAGAGGCGTGTTAGTAAAGTAGTAAGCATGATATGTTTAGTAAGTTTAATGTATACTAATCAAAGATGCTATCTGTGACGAAAAGTCAGTAACGAATGATGAGTCTTAGTCGGGCCCTAGAAGGGGAATTTGAAGTCGGACATGGGGCTTACTATCAACTGTAATAATTTAAACATGTTTAATATACATAAAGAGGTAATTTTAAAAAAAAAAAAAAAAAACATTTTTGGTTTTAATTTAAAAAAAAAACTGTGTTTTTTTTATAAAAAAAAAACAATTAAAAAAAAAACTCATTGCATCTACATTCTCAACAACCCCTAATATATATACTATATAATATATATAATATTAAAAGGAAAGGGAGATGTTGGTGAATGTAATAATTATAACCATAGATAAGTAGTAATTATATATCGTATTATTATATATATATTATTATATATATATGGTAATACATAATTACGATTTAAGTTTTACACTCCTGAAAAAGGAATATACTTGAAACAGAAAGAGTTAGTAGGTAGGCAATTTGATGAACCCAGAACTCGGAGAGGTAAGCTAGTTAATGTGGTACATAGGGACTGAATAGACTAGCCACCAACTAAGATTCTAATGTTCGCCTCATTGATACAGTAATGATAATATATTAATATATGAGAAAAGATATAGTAAATTATACAACAATAAAAGGCATATACATCGCATTTATATAAGATCTAAGAAAGGCTTCGTATTACGGTACCTATATAGTGAATAGAAATTGTTCGATGTTATATTAGAGATGAGAATAACGGAAGTATTGGTGGTTACTATTTAAGAAAGCTTTGGAGAGTAATGGTATAACAAATCCAAAATGTAATGTAAGAACGGCGATTATGAAAACGAACGCGTATAGAGAAATGGTTTGATGTGGGTATATCTTTCGCAGTGTTAAACATGTAGAAAATCTAGGTTTTGAATAAAATTGTGGTAAGTATGTATTATCCGACTCTCAGAAATATCTGTTTTGTGACGCATTCTATGAGGTATTCGCATAGTAACAGTAGGGAAATTAGGGACCTAGTGTAAAGGGAGGACATGGTTGGTGGAGAGATCGTATGGATAGGAGATGTTAGAATAAGGCATAAACTCACGGATGTAATTATTTCTCGGCCGTTGTCTCATGGAAGTGAAAGAAACAGAAGAGATATAACATTAGAAGATAGTGGTTGAGTTGTTGGTTTTATCTGTGATAGTAGAACTGAGAGAAGCGGGCTGTGCATGAAAGTAGATAAAACAGAAATTATGATAGTTAGTAGAGAGGAGGGAGAAGAGTTGGTGGTGAAGGGTGGATGGTGGTGGTTGATTAAAAAGTAGATGATATAGTATCATGGGGGGAACTAGGTTTGGTTAGAGATACGATAGGAAGTTCCTTGGAGATTGCGAGCAGAATTGATAAGTACTGGGAGAACAGTTAGAGGTTTGTATCCTATCATCAGGGAATAGATG
Source organism: Trachelipus rathkii (assembly GCA_015478945.1). NCBI lineage: Eukaryota > Metazoa > Arthropoda > Malacostraca > Isopoda > Trachelipodidae > Trachelipus > Trachelipus rathkii. The sequence continues at coordinate 16,387 of JABUQX010121496.1, read as the reverse complement.
AAGATGTGGAAGGGAGATGAGTGAATGAGGAAAATTTCGAGAGTCATATGGTAAAAACAGAAAGATTTGACTCCGATGGTCTTTCGTATGGGTCGCGGATAGTTAGGAGTATGACACCATTACGAGTAGAGAGAGCAAGCAGAGTGCTAGTACTGCTGAAATCGACATGTATTGAGAGCGTTATTTTGGCCCTGAAGAAGTTGACCAGTTAAAAGATGTTGGCTAAAGAGGCGAACTAACGAAAAGAAATTATAAAGGAGAATGTTCATAGGTTATGTTAATAACTCATTTTAAAACACAAAGATAGTTATGTAGCAAGATTTCAAAGTGTTGGTTGGGACATATTGGTAGTGACGCGCAGCGTGGCAGGGTGGCAGGAGGAGGTGGGCACTGGAGATCGAAGGAGGCAGACCAGGAATCTAGACCATTGTGATAGAGAATTACAGGAAGTTGACAATACGTAGAAGATTTCGCGTAGAGTAGTCAACTATGCAATGGACACGTGGAGTTCAAGAAGGAATTATAACTAGGGGCTTGTATCGAGAGAAGCGGGTCTTGGGAAGAGATAGAAGTGCGGAGCGGAAGCAAGCAGGGTATGGACCGTAGCTTGAACATGCTCATATGAGACAATATCCTTGGGGAGCCGCGATGTAAAATATGTAGATATAGCCTATTTGGAAAGTTGATTGGATAACCACGATGATGTGTACGTGAGATTATATGTATATCCTATATATGGTTCGTCACTATATATATATATATATCATATATATATATAGATGAATGATACCTAGGAAGTAACTTATTCTTTAAAAATGCTTATATTATGTAGGCCGATATTATATATAATACCCGGCAGTGAGACCTATATATATAACGTGTATAGGTAAGTTGGTAGCCTATATAATGTGGTAACTTTAAAATAATGCTTTATTTATAGAGAAGCCTATATATATAATATATATATATATACTACTAGTAGAGTTCATAAGATGCACTAAGTATAGGAAAAATATATTTGACCGAGACTTCACGACAGTACCCTGCCATACTATATTTCTTATATTCATATATATCCTAGCTCATCATAAGATTATTTGTTCCATCTATAACTTAGATACACTATAAATTGAATATACTTTAGATCTATATATATACCTCTTATTTATATATATATATACCTAGATATATATATATACCTAATTATAGATGTGACTACTTAATCATAATTATATATATACAATTAAATACTACTAAGGTAACAACATTAATATCACTACTATCTAATCTATAATATGCAAGAACACCTCTATATATATAGCGCTAATAATATATATATACGTTATATTTTTTATATATATATTTATATATTTTAATATATATAATA
>JABUQX010121496.1:7500-12500 GCA_015478945.1 Trachelipus rathkii | reverse complement strand
TAAAGTCTAAGTTTTACACAAGCAATCAAGAGTAATTTGTTCAAACGTTTCCTTTTATTTTATATTTTTTAAATTTATTTATTTTTTTCTATTTTACCTGTAAAAGATCTTATCATTTCTTCAAACATTCCGATATACTAAATATATTGAAGAAGGACACAAAAATAACTTAAAATCAGTGATCCATGTAACTCATAAGGTCCACTGTAACATTTGTATCATATAATAATATTTATAATTATTATTATAATATATATATAATATGATATATATATATATATATTCTATATCATAATATATATAATTTAGTATATATATAGGCCAGCGTTTAGATTGTCCGTCATATGGATCTTAAAAAACTATTAATACTACAGTAAAAGGAATAGCATTTTTTCGGAATCAGCGTAAAACGTTAGCCCTGGGACGTATAATTAATGTAATAAATGAGTAATAAATAACAATTAATATTTCGTCGTAAAATGTAATTCGTATCAAAAATTGCTATCTCTAAAAACAGTTCATTATAACGGGTCTAAAATTTGTAACGGGGTCTGTAACGGGGTTTAAATAGCAAAATCTCTTTTCCGATAAAATTGAAATTATATAATATATCTATTTATCTAATATATATATATAAAATATTATAAATATATAAGCTATATATATATATATAAATATATATATATATATATATATATATATATTATAGTATATGATCTATACGGCAACTTAGGGGGCTCGAGCCGACGGGGACATAGGGGGGGATGTTTTTCCTACCCCGTAGGGGAGGGGCGGAGGAAGCCTCGCGGCACCCAAACCCCAAAGAGCGGGCGTTCCAGAGACCCTCCCGGAGGGGGGAAATAGTCTCTAACACCGTAGTTTTCCCCGGAAGGCGAGCGATCCCCGATTCCCTAGCCAATCGGGGCGGTATAAGTCCCCCTTTTTGGGTTTTAAAATTCTTTAGTTTTAAACACCACCCATTATGTTTAAAGGGCAAACCGTAACGGTTACTTTAATTAACAATAGTTTAACAATTACTCTTCTACCTTTACATTAACTTTTTCTGTTAAAAAATCGCGTTTTTTTAAAAAAAAAAAAAAAAAAAAAAAGAAAAAAAGTTTTCCAGGACATAACTTCTTTACCGCTGAATTTCCAAAACATCGTATTGCCGTTTTACCTGCTACCATAATAGTTTTTAAGCATACATCATGACGGAGCAATCTATAAGCGCTGACCATAAATATATATATCTATATGTTATATTTTAGTATATATATATATATATATATATATTACTATATATATATTATATATATATCATATATACCTTATATATAATATATATATACTATATATATACTCATTTCTAAATAATATATAGTATATAATATATATATGTTAGGATGATGCAAGTCGAAGCTTCCATAAAGTCATGTATTGAACAAGAAGGCCTACTCGAAGCAAGAATAAAACCATTCTTTAAAAACCTGCTCCACCAACACTAGTCAGAACTTGTAGTTCTATGCATAAGCAAAAGAAACCGTTTACGAAGTGAAATACACTATACACTACTTTTATGACACTGAATCCGTACCGTCGTTAAAATTATACCACCGAGTGAAGCGCATAATACTTTTAAAAAGACGTATCCTTTCTACTTTATTTACCGCCCATACTTAATAGACTTGAACTGTGAAGCTACTTGTTAACTTTTTAATAGCTCGGCATTTACAAAATATACCCTGTGTGAAATTATCGAATGGTGAAACAAAATTGATTGCTGATACAGGACAGAGAATCAAGAAATTTAAATACAAAAAGTACTTATTCAATAAAATCGTACTTTTTTTAAAATGCAATCGGTAGTTTGGCAGTCCGGGAAGGCGAGAAAACTCAATATTTCTGAAAGGCAAAAATCTTATTTAGAAAAAATCGAAAACCAGAGAAAAAAATTACGGCAAAGTAGATCAATTTAGGTTAAGGTTTTAGGGTTACTGTATTAAAGTTATATAGGTTTAAGTTTTACTTTTTTTTTTTTACTTTTCTTAGTTCGGTTATGATAAGTTTTGTTAGTCATATAGAATCATATATGAAAAAAAATCAATAGAGAACGAATTTTAACCCGAAACATTATTTTTTTTTTTCCCCCTATCTTCAATTCTTTCACAATTATTTTCTATAGCCTAAAATGCGTTTTTTCTTTCTCACTGCCTAAATGAACAGTTTTTGCTTAATTTAATTATTAATAATTTTTAATATTTCAAATTTTTTTTTTTAATCAGCATCGGAAATTTTCTAGCCTTCAATCAATATACTAACAATAATGAAAGGAACAAAAAAAATAACTAAATCAATAGATCCTCATTTGAGGGTTTATAGAAACACGTCCGCTCGGTACGAGCTCTGATATATATATCCTATATTATATATATATATAATTAAAATTAAATATCCTATATAATATATAATTGATATACTAAAAGAAGTAGATTGTAATATAGGCCAGCGTTTAGATTGTCCGTCATATCCTCTATTAAAAACTAATTTAATAACACTACAGTAAAGGAGAGAGGTAGTACATTGTTCAGGATCAGCGTAAGAACGTTAGCACCTGGACACGTATAATCTAATTTGTATATGAGTAAATATAATTAATATGTTTCGTTTCCTGTAAAACATGATAAATTCTTATACTAAAAATCCGTCAATCTCTAAAACAGTTTCATATAACGGGGTCACTAATTTTGTAATCGGGGTGTCTTGTCACGGGCGTTGAATAAATAAGCAAAAAGATCTTTCCTTGCTCTCAAAATCAATTATATATATAAGTAAGTCATATAATAATATATATATACTCTCTAATATATATACATGAATATATATATAAACTTATATAAATTAGTATTATAATAATATTATATAATATAACTATTAAAAGTATATATTTGTTTGATTTATTGCTGGCTCGAGCCGACCCGAGGGAACATAGGCAGGGGGATGTTTTCCATAGCCCGTAGGGGAGGGGCGGAGGAAACCCCCGCGACACCCAAACCAAAGAGCGGGGGTTCCAGAGACCCTCCCCGGAGGGGGGGATATAGTCCTACCCCGTAGTCCACGGAAGGCGAGAGACCCCGATCCCTGCCATCTTTGCGGTTTTACCCTTGGGTATTCTTAAGTTTTAAACACCACCCATTATTTAAAGGGCAACTATCGATAGCTTTAATTAAATAAGTTTAAAATTACTCTTCTACATTTTATTAACTTTTTTAAATCCGCTTTTTTTAAAAAAAAAAAAAAAAAGTTTTCAGGAAACTGTTCGCTGAATTCAAAATTGTATTCCGTTTTAACTGTGCATTATCATTTTTAAGATTACATATGAGGACATCTAAACGCTGACATATATATATAATATATATATATAATAATAGTATCTATAATTATTATATATATATATATATTTATAATATATTATTATATTTATTTATTTATTTTATATTTATATATATTATATATACTATATAAGGTATTATATAAATAATATTAGATGATGCTAATACAAGCTCCTCTTTAAAGCCTCAGATGTATTGAAAACAAGACTGGCATCAAGAGAACGATAAAACCATCTTTTACAAAGTAAATACCAATTTCCATCATTCGGGGGCATTCCTGAGAAAGAACTTTGATCCGCAGTAGTGGGTGAAAAGTTGTGAAATTGCGAGAGGCGTCTGACTTTTTTTGAATGCCGGCCGTAAAATTATTATCAAGCCCTCTCTTTTTCCGACGGATAAGCGCACAAATATACTCTAAAAAAGAAGACGTATTCCTGTTTATTTAGCGCCATAAGTTTATAAGAACCTTTGAATGTGAAGCTATTTTATACTTCGCATTTACTATTTGTATATTTTTCCACTGGGTAAAGCGCAATATGTTTTATATAAACTCTGTGTCTTGTTTATTTAGCCAATAAGTTTTTTAAGCAGTTTATTTTTAACTAATTTACATCCAAAGTATTGTTGGCTTAGGGATATCGCTATCGATTCTTTGTTTCGATTTTTTATATATATATTTTTCTACAGCGATTCGGGGGCCGTAGGCAAATTGCTCTTAATCAGCGAGTTTGCAATACTTGAACAACGTCTTACATCCGAACCTTTAATAGTCAATTTACGGGTTATTCAAAGCCATATCAACCGTCAAATACTTATTCGGCCGATTTAAGAGATTGGCAATTTTTAATTGGCGTACTCTGACTAAATCGGTGAAGAAATCAAATAAAACCAAAATGCGGATTTTATTTTCTGGTTCGACACATATTATTAGCCATTATGTCTTGTATTCTTTTTATGAAGCGATATTAATAAAGTCTTTCAAAACAATAACATAAATGTCCGCAAAACATCACCAAAAATTAAAATTAATGTTTCTATAAAGGTTAATAATATATAAACTATTAATATAATATCAAATAATACATAATAATAATAAATATAATAATAAATATAAATAATAATAATAGCTACTAATATCAATAATTAATAATAATATTATTACTCAATCAATATATTGATAATAAAAATACGCATAACACAGCAGCATCAATAATTATAATATGCTATATTATATAATATATACATAATTTATATATAATATACTAATAAATATATTACTAATATTATATAAATTATTATAATAATAATATAATAATAATTATACTTTCATTTATTATAATTAATCATAATTTCTATTCTTTATTATTATAATATTTTAATTTTATTTATTATTAATTTTATTATTTTTAGTTCATTTTTAGTTTTAATATTATATATTTTTAATTTTAGTTTTGATCTTATTTTCTATTATTATGTGTTTTTTATGATTATCTTATGATTATTATTAATTATTATTTGTATTATTGATTATTATAAATTATTTTATTATTATTATTATATTAATTATTATTATTATGTTTTATAATTTATAATTATGTATTTATTATTATA
>JABUQX010121496.1:0-2500 GCA_015478945.1 Trachelipus rathkii | reverse complement strand
AGATTTTCTGCAACACACGTCTTATAACAGAACCCCATTTTGATGCGGTGGATGTCAAGTGGACTTAATCCTTCGGTGTCCTCCGATTCGTCTCTCATACCTCCATTGGAACGGTTAACCCGACTTGCCATGAATACATCGACCTATAGCCTCCTATTTCACTTCCCAACCACCCAACATCATTTGATATATAAGACCTTTCTCTCCTTAATATCTTCGTTGAAAGCTCGTCCAAATTGTTATCACCACGATGTGGCTAAGTCTAGGCCATATATCTATTGAGTGGTTTATTTTCATTAATCTATGATAGTTTCCTTTTTGATTTGAAATTTATTATTATGTGTATATCATAGTGATTTTTCGCTCGAATAATAGAATAAAATTTATGTACAATGCATTGTTAGTATATACAAAGATAATAGCCCTCATTAAATATATAATATTTTAAGACTCGTGATTAATATTTATATGCTAGATTAATTAGCTTACACTTGATAGTATGAGAGTGTTGAGTGATATTGTACCTGAAGGTATATATCTTCGTATAACACCCTTTTACAGTGTGATTGTGAGTTCTTATACAACTAGTATGCTCATCTTTTTGAAATACCTTATAAAAACTGTTACGATCCTTCTTTAGCATCTATTCTACTACGCATTCTGAGGTTTCCTTAATATATAACTGAAATATCCTTAATCAGTGCATGTAAACAAATATTACAGTTTTTTTGCTTCGCTTGATCCAATTGTTTTATTGCTAGTAGAGCTCGCCATATCTCCTAACCAAAACTTGATGCTTTCACCAGTATAGCTAAGACTACAATCTAGTAGTATGATCTTCTGTGGGGAAGGTATGTATGTGCGTGAGTGTCCCTAGGTGTCGTGCTACGAAGTATGGTATAGCGACATGCTTTTAGCTTAAGCTCAAATATAGTGAGAGCTAGTAAGAGTCAATAGTTGGTACGTGAGAGGTAGTATTGGTGAAGGGTCCGGTTAGGTTGGTGAATTGGTGGTAGTTATATATATGGATGTAAGTGTTATGCGAGTGTCGAATAGTAAGATAGTGCGAGTCTTTATAGGATAGTGGCTAAGATATTCTGCGCAGAATGGATGAAGATCGATTGCTGAGAGCTAGTAGGGTGGGAGCAGTGATGTATGTGGTGAGAGTGAGTCGATGCGGTGATGGTATTGTTGAATCTGTTGTTGTGTGAGATTGTGCGTGTGTTTCTCGAAGAGAACCAGTACGGTAGTCGGCTCGACGAGTATGCGAGCTAGTACAGTGCTGGTATATAGTCTAGCAGTAGCAGTTGTGTTGTAGAATGAGCGAGGGCTAAAGAGTGAGAATAATGAGTAAAGTGGGGTAGTAATGAGAGATATCTATACGTAGTAGTGTAGTAATGATGCACTAAAATATTCGTGGGCTATAAAGAGGGCGTGGGTAGGTAGGTTAGGGGTGAGTAGAGTGCGGATGTTGCGTGAGTCGAAGCGGTGAAGCGACAGAAGAGAGCGAAACGGATCTTGAATGGTTTAGTAGTTATGAGTATATGCTTCAGAAAGACGAATAGAGATGATTCTGATAGGAGTGATTTTTGTCGTGCTCTGTAAAAATTTGTTAGACTTTTTTTATAATCATAATTTTAGAGTACCTGATTAGTTTTAATATATATTTATATAATATATATGAATCTATGATTAAATCCATATTAATTATACTTATTTCTTTAGTTATATATAGTTATAACTCATATGACACGAAGTAGTAAGTAGTAGTAATAATCATACTATTATATATATATATATATATATTTACATACCCACTTGTAATATATATTTTTGGGTATTTGAACACTTATAACCATGTGAGTTATAGGTGATTCAATAATATTTCATTATTATTTACTATATAAAATTCAAGAAATGCAGTACGGATTATGTTAATTGAGCATATAATTGAATGTGAGTAAATAATGACGCTAGGTACATTCTCTGTTTTGTTTACTTCTAACTAGTATGAAGAGAAAGTTTCAAAATTCTATTTACAATTTCGTCAGAATCTTCATTTTTCTTATTTTATAATATATTAATCTATTTATCTTAATACTCTGAAACTTTCACAATCTAACTCATAATAGTAAGTATTAGGAATTCAATGCAAATATATATTATCTATCTAATTCATAAACTCCTAATACTCAATCATATAAATATTTTTTACATGGGCCTACTATCATCTACATTTATATTTATTCTTGCAGTTTCTCCATCTTCATCATGGGCAATAAACCATTGTGAACTCTAATATCTATAACTTTATAATACTCTATATCTCCATAAACAGTTATATTCACTAGGTAAATATATATATGATAACTATCATTTGCAATTAGATTGAGAGGCGCATATTCATGGATTATAGACGAAATTATTGATTTGTGACGATCGATATAAAAAGAAATGAGTATGAAGCAAAACAAGAGCGGTCGGTACGGCAGGCGCTCAA
>JABUQX010121495.1:20000-26268 GCA_015478945.1 Trachelipus rathkii | reverse complement strand
TTTTTCACTCAAACAATTCTGCTATTCATTCAAGCACGAAGAGTATCTTTTAATTGACTTGAAACGGCGTTATTTAATCGCGATGATTCGTACACTTTTGTTTCAAATTTACAAATCCTTTTATAGTTTATATGTAATATTATTCATTTTCATTTGCGACTAATTTTCGCAAAAAAAATGAGGAATTTTATCGTAACATTATGGAATTTGTAAAAGATCGATTCGTTGCTATTTTTTAGCCGTGCTAAGCGCGAGCAGCACGAGTATAGGAGTTGGCCTTTGCATATATATATATATATTATAATTATATATATTATATATATTATATATTATCTATCATATATAATATATAATATAGATTATATATATATATATATATATATATAGTGCTAATTCAATAACACTTTTTTAATTAATTAATTTTTGATAGCTATTTAAATGTTTTACTAAAAAACAAAAATTGAGTGAATAAAGTTTTCTCATTTTCTATGTAAATTACAAATAAATTTGCATCATCTAATTTTCAACGACTTTTGCATAATAATTAATATAATATATACTTATATATATATATATATATTCATTACTATATAATATATATATATTATAGTAATATATATATATATAATATATATATATATATATATATAATATTATATATATAAATATATATATATATAAATATATATATATTATATATATATATATATATATATATTATATATATATATATATAAATATAATATTATAATATATATATATATATATATATATATAATTAATATATATATATATATATATATATATATATATATATATATTTATATATAGTGGGTCCCAGTCTGTTACTCCGTTTCTCCTTTAATAACAAAGTTACTTTTTTGAGTAATGGACTCGTTTTTTTCTTCTGAAAAACGAACGTTACTTTTCTGTCCGTTACTTGGTTATTTTATTTGGTTTCCCCTTACTTCGTTACTTTATATAGCCTGACTGACTGGCAAAACCGTTGAGAGTATTACGTAATTGGATAGTTGAAAGTCAAAGTAGTCAATCGTTAAATTTAGTGCGAAATTTTTTTATCTATTATTATTATTATTATTATTATTATTATTATTATTATTATTATTATTATTATTATTATTATTATTATTATTATTATTATTATTATTATTATTATTATTAATAGAGCATTAACAAACGACAAACATCATTCAATGGAAAACTTGTAGAAAGTGGGCAAGAAATTAGCCTGTTATTAAAATTAAACATATGTATCTATTGAATTATCGGAACAAACCACGAAAGCATCATCTTTTACTCTAATTATACGTTATTCAAAAGAATTTAAAAGATCACATGTTTAAAAACCTCACGTAAATATTGTTCGCTGCGGGGTTAAAGGTTGAACCTATACTATACAATTTCTACTGAAGAGGATTTGGTACATCCACCCAAATCCTCAATATATATATATATATATATATATATTATATATATTATATATATAGTATACTATAATTATATATATATATATATATATATATATATATTATATATATACATATATATATATATATATATATATATATATATATAATAAATATATTATATATATACTATATAAATTATATATATATAATATATAATATATATATATAAATATATATATATATATATATTATATATATATAATATATATATATATATATATATATATATATATTATATATATATATATATATTATATTATATATATATATATATAATATATATATATATATTATATAATATATATATATATATATATATTGGAGCCAATGTGTACAGGACCCACCACGGCTCAAAGAGAAGCGGCCACACTTTGTAGAATACATCAACTAATGGGAGGATTCCTGGCTCATATATATTTTAAATATAAAAAAAAATGGATGGCAAAATGAATTTTCCATCAGAAGTAAATAAAAAACTAAATAAAAAGATTTTCTTACATTATAAATAGTCCTAATATTACATTACAAAATCATATATTGTAAAAATTCACTTCTTGAAGATACAAGAAAAAAGTTACTGCTAAAGTGGGAATATTCGGATATTAAGATATGAGATAACCTTTCAGAAGGTGTTATGACCATTAAAGTAAGAAAATGAATGACAGGAAAAATGGGGGTCCAGTTGGGCGGTAAATCAATGGAGAGATAACGAACCAGATTACGGTATGGCGACGGCAAAAATTGCAGATGGGAGGAGGGTCCGTGACTTGTGTTGCGCTGTGAGTGATATTGGTGTGGCCAATACGGAGGAGTACAAGTATCACCCCATGTAAGCACTTTCATTGGTGTGAAGAAGACCACTCACCAATGTTCGGCTTTATATTTCTAAGTTTCGCTCCCCTCTGATCTTTCGTCTAGCACTCTTGCCAATAAGATCGAAAGCCTGTCGGAGAGGAAGGCTCGCTCTCTCCCTGATGGGAGGCATCCTGTCGAATGACATCCGGAAGGAACCTGGAACAGCTTCCGAAAATAAGAGGGGTTTTTTTGGGAAACCAAAATTTTGGGCATCACCTAACAGCGATTTCATTGCCAGTTACACCTACATGATAGGGGGTTCACATAGTTTGATTTGTTTCTTACATGAGTGGAGCAGCCGAAGAAATTGTTGTACGGCGGGTATCATTGTTTTTGTTTTTTTTTAGAATAAGGAGTTTTAAGCGCCTGGTGTGTGCTGAGAGAATCTGAATAAATGACAAAAGAGTGGTCTTGGTTAAGGAATAGAATTCGAGAAAGGGCAACCATTATAACCATTAATTCTGCAGTAAAAATTGAATTATGAAGGGAGGGTATGAGAGAGGTTACAGTCAAGAAAGATAGCAGACGCACACTCATTCTGTCCTGTTTTAGAGCCGTCAGTAAACACTGGAGTAAATTCACCGTGAACTGCGGAATGAGATAGGAATGATGCCTTTAATAAGGCAGCAGGGTGGCTAGATTTGGAGAGAGAGGTCAGGACCAAGCAAATGGTGGGAACATGGAATAGGCAAGGTGTATACCCTTCGTCATAAGAGAAAGGCGGCACCTTTTGCAAAGGAATGTTAAGGAAATTATGGATGCTATTAACTGTTTGCAAATGGCCAGTAATTAGGATTCTGAGGTATCTCCTGCAGAATCGGTGTCAGAGCAGACGGTATTGGGGTTTGAAAGCAAAGATAGCTTGTGCACATGATGTATTCCCTTGGAAAAGAGAGTGGCATCACATTTTATTGAGCTTCAAAGTTCACCCGGAGGGGGACGATTGGAAGGTTCCAGTGGAGATACATATCGCCTCGTTTTGGATGGGATCTAACAGGTGTAGTAGAATTAAGGAGGCTTGACCATATACTACGCATCCATAGTCCATCTTCGATCGTGTTAGGGCGAAATAGAGACGTAAAAGAAAATTGTGATCAGCACCACAAGATTTTGAGGCGAGATGACGTAATAGGTAAAAAACATGATGACAAGTCTTTTTCAGGAATTGGCGAACCATATAAGGATAGGTTCGCTGGAGGAAGGTGGCAGGTTCTTCAATTCCTTTTTTCTTAAAAATGTGTGCACCGCATAAGGCTTTGGTGGGTAAGAAATGGAAGCCATGGGAGTTACCCCATTGTGAAATATTCTCAAGAGCTAGTTGAAGTTGCCGTTCCAGAAAAGGCAACCTGGCACCAGCTATATATAGCGCAAGGTCATCAACATAGAGAGAAAAATTGACCGTCGCTGGGATAAAAGTAACGAAGTCATTAAATCCAAAAGCAAATAGTAATACACTTAGAACACTACCCTGAGGAACGTCTTAATCCAGAGTAAATGGGCGTGACAGAATAGAAGAGCACCAAACCTGTATGGATCTATTTGACAGGAGGCATTTACTGAAAAGAGGGAGTTTTCCACGAAAACTGAGCGAACGGAGTTTAAGGAGATTCCTATCTCTCCACATTGTGTCCTAAGCTTGTGCAAGGTCAATAAAAACACCGAGAACCATCCCACCAGTTGAGAAGGCTTCCCAGATGTCATGGTCTAGTTTTAACAAGGGGTCCGCGGTTGAATGATTTTTGCGGAAATCAAACTGAAAGTTTGAAAAATATTGGCAATTCTCCAGAACAGGGAGAAACCGGCCTGAAACCATTTTCTCCATTAATTTACAGGAATGACAGGTCAGCGAAATTGGTCTTCGGTTGTCCGCCAACTTCGGATCTTTCCAAGGTTTGGGGATAGGAATTACAAAAGCTGTAGTCCAGACAGATGTAAAGGAAGATTCTATCCAGATTCTGTTATACAGATCCAGCAAAATTGCTGATGCCGAGAGATGGATATGAAGGTGCTTTATGTACGAAATCATGTCTGGATCAAGAGCACCGTTTTTACTATTACATAGTGCAGTTTGAAACTCTGCAAGTGTAAAAAGACGGTTATAGGAAAGAAATTTCCCTTTCGCTGTTGAAAAGTCTGGCAGTGCAGAATTTGTTCTCAATTATTTAAAGATCTCAGGATAGTGGAAAGAACTAGAGTGGTTAGCAAAACTATAACCTAATGCATCTTCAACAACAGTAGCAGCGAAGATCGTGTCGGTTATATCAGGTCCATAACGGAGGACTGTGGGTGAGGAGTTGTTGGAGCGACGAGATATTTTCTGTGTAACTTTCCACACTAAAGGAAAGGGAGTTGTGGAGTTAACAGTCAAAATGTAAGTTTAAAAAAATTGTTTCCATGTTTGGCGATTAATTCGCCGAAATATCGCCGATTCTGCTTTAGGAAAAATAATCATGTTTGCGGTGGTAAGGTTCATTTTGTACTGCCTGTAGAGTTTCTTTTTCTCTCTATTAGCTTGTGCGAACTCTTGGGACCACCAAGGGATGCCGACCGCCTGCCTGCGGAAGATTGTGGAATGCAAGCTTCCGCTGCCGAGATGACATCTTGTTGGAAGAATTGAAAGGCATCATCAACAGTTGGAAACCGGTTATTGAAAGGAGAAAGTGGGATAGCTGTGGCCTGAAAAAAAGGGGCCTACTCTACTCGGTCATAGCGTAAGCTTTAGTTAGGTTTTAGATTTGGGCTCGGTACAAGCTTATTTAAAGCTATTAGGTAATGATCACTGCCATATAAATAACCAAAGCGGGACCCCAAGGAAAAGGGGATTAGAAGATCTACAGGGATCTTGGACTTAGACGAAGCGTCAGAGTCGCCCCATAAGGGGTGGCGGAGGTTGAAGTCTTTAGTATAGCAACAGGAGTAGGGAGCTGCTTAAAAATATTATCTAAGTCGACCTTAGTAAATTCACTACTCGGAGCCAAGTAGATCAAGCAGATAGTAAGGTCAGTGGACAAATGAATTCGTGCTGCCATTGCATGAAGTTTGTTTGAAGAGGGACTGGAGAACAGTTTTTTTTCATAGAGGTTGATAGCGATTTATATTCCGACGATTTAAAGAAGTCTTGACGACATAGCCGAAGTTCCTGCTAACATATGCACTTTAGTGTACATATGTTTATTAGTTGAACAAGTTCTTCAAAATTAGACTGGTAACTACGAAAATTTAATCGAAGGAAAGTGGCCATACTGTGTTGTTATAAATATTATGATGGTCTTTTTGAGACAAATGTCTCTATGTGACTAGGGGTGGTGTTAGAGGTGGATTCAGATGGAGGGGAAAGGCTGAGACGTGGGTCTCGACGAGGAGGGGCAATAAATCCTGATAGTAGATATTAGTCATACAACAGAGATTTGGGTTTTATGGCCACTTTTGGGAAAGAGTTTTCAGTGTTATTTGGTGAAGGAGCTCACCATGAATGCGAGGTAAATTGAGTTCAACCAAGTCCATATTATTGTGTGGATTTGGTTGGTCGTTGGAAGAGCAACCAAAATGTCCAAGTTTAGGAACGGGATCGGTATCAGTATCTACAAAGCATGCAGATTCAGAAATGTGTAAGGGATATGGAGTCGTTTCCATGAAAATGGGGAAGGAAGGTGTCACCAGAAAGGTGTCATCTTTTTGAAAAGGTGTTGAGGTTGCGATATTGGGTTCCAATATAGATTTGTTGGCTTGACAAGGTCTGATACTGGAGTCAGTAATTTATTATGCGAGTGATTTTGGTGGATTGGACAATTTGATTTAAGAGTGGAGACCTATGGGTTCCCTTCCATGCGTCCAACAGATCCAGAACGCTTAGAGGTTTTGCGGCTCTTACGTTGAACATTTTTCTATTCGGCTTTCTCGGAAGCATAAGAAAGAGAGTGGGT
>JABUQX010121495.1:0-7500 GCA_015478945.1 Trachelipus rathkii | reverse complement strand
GAATTTCTAGAGAGAGTTAGTATTGGATTCTGAGGAGTTGGCCTTCCGGCACGTGCTGAGCCGGGTGCGGAGCCGTGTTTAATAAACATCGTTTATAACACAATATTGGTGTGTTATATTAGGTTATCGAGGTCGGTAGAGTTCGAATAATGATGGTTATAAGTCCATATAGGGTGTCTAGGGTCCCACAGATGGGGATTCCACCCCAAACATTAAATATTGACGTAGAAAGCTGAAACTCGGTATACACCTATCATATAAGTTATCATTACTGTTGCCAGTGTTAAATTATGGTGAGGACCCCAGGGGGGATGCTAGCCCCTTAAAAACTTGAATATTGACATAGAGCGATGAAACTCGGTATACACCTATCATATAAGGTATCATTGCTGAAACCAGTGTTAAATTATGGTGAGGACCGCAGGGGGGATGCTGGCCCCTTAAAAACTTGAATATTGACATAGAGCGATGAAACTCGGTATACACCTATCATATAAGGTATCCATGTTGTAGACGAGATGAAATGACCATGAGCACCCATGGGGGATTCTGGGACCCCAAACCTGAAATATTGACATAGAACGATGAAACTCAGTATATACCCGTCATATAAGGTACTCACATCATATATGGGTTAAATAGCCGTACACACACCCCAAAGGGGGGGTCTCCGGAACCCCAAACCTGAAATATTGGCATAGAACGACGAAACTTGGTATACATCTTTCTTATGATGTATCCACGATACAGAAAAGGAAAAAAAATAAAAAAAAAAAAAAAAAAAAAAAAAAAAAAAAAAAATTAAAAAAAAAATTTAAAAAAAAAAAATTTAAAAAAAAAATTAAATTTTTTTTTAAAAAATAAAAAATTTTAAAAAAATTTAAATTTATTTTAAAAAATAAAAAAAATAAAAAATTAAACATATTTTATTCTTTTTAAGTTTATAACTTAAAAAATTTACGTTTTTTATATAAATCAAACAGCCTCTAGAGCATCCTGAGCCTCTGGAGCCTCTTGAGCCTCTTTAACCTCCCCAGCCTCCCCCACCTCACGCCCCTCCCCATCTATGATCTATTGATTCATGTCATATTTTGTATAACATAACACAAAACTTTCATTTATTTTGTTTTTTATGTTTTAAACAGTTTGTTTTTACTAAATTTTACGCTTTTCATATATATAACTTAAGAAATTTGTATTTTTACATACCCTAAACCTGTAAATCAGTAAATCAAACCACCCCTCCGTACCCAATTCTGGATATTTTTACATTAACATAGTAATATTTAACAAAATTTTATCATAACCTTGTCTGATTATTATACTGACCGATGAATATATGCTAACGTAACAAAGTTTTCACATCAATAAAGCAAACTAGCATCACCGGGAACTTACTAAATTATAAACGTCACTCGCAAACCTAACACATCTTAAACATGATTATAAACAGTTTACATTAACAAACTTCCATACTTAACAACAGTAAAGTAACTAACATTGTCGCAAAACGTAACCTACTTACACTTTTTCTAACATATCACTGATATTTTTACATTAAACATAGTAATATTTTAGCAAAAATTTTATCATAACCTTGTCTAAATATCATACTGATCAATGGATATATGCTTAAACGTAACAAAGTTTTCACATCAATAAAGCAAACATAACAACGTCTCGACTTAGAATATAATGTACAACACACAAACCTAACACTTCTTAAACATGAATAAACAGTCTACATTAACAAACTTCATACTTAACAACAGTAAAAGTAGTAACTTAACATGAGTGCAGACGTAATCTACTTAACTTTTCTAACATATCATGATATTTTTTTACATTAACATAGAACATTTAACAAAAATTTATCACAATCTTGTGTGATTATCATACTGACAATGAAATATGTAAACGTAGCAAAGTTTTCTATTAATAAAGCAAACATAGGATCATATGAACTACGAATATAATGTATACTCCACAATCCTAACACATCTTATACACGAATAAGCAGTCAACATTACAAAGTTCCATACTTAACAACTGTAACGTAACTAACATATGCATACAATACGAAAAATATACAACACTTTTTCAAAACATATCTCTAAACATATCATTATTATTTTTGCACGAATATAGTAACATTTTAACAAAAAATTTATCACAATCTTGTGTATTATCATACTGACCAACGAAAATACGCTAGCGCAAGAAAGATTTCACATCAATAAGCTAACATATCATAACCTGATGTAACAATATAATGTATAACATCAAACTAACATACCTTATGCAGGAATAAATCGCTAACATTAACAAAGTTCCATACTTAGCAACAGTAAAGTAACTACCAATGCATAAAAAAATGTAACCTATTCACACGTTTTCAAACATATCTCTAACATATCATTATTATTTTCGCATTAACACGGTAATATTTATCATCACCGTACCTAATTATCATACTGATCAACGAATATATGCCAACGATAACAAAAATGTTACCTAATCACAGCAAACATATCTCTACCAAGAATATAACATACAACGAAAAACCTAACACAGCTTAAGCAAGAATAAACTGCTAATATTAACAAAGTTTCATACTTAACAACAGTAAAGTAACTAACAACGCATACAGAACGAACAAGTACGAAGCTGATGAGGTAAATATTCATTTAACAAATCATTAGCGATGTGTTTGTTTTTTTTATTTTTAATTTCATTTTTTTAAAACCTTTTGTTTTTTTTTAAAAAAAAAAAACTTTTTATTTATTTTTATTTTTTTTTCGTTAAAACTTTTTGTTTTAAAAAACTTTTATTTATTTTTCATTTTTTTCCTTTTTTTGTTTTTAAAAACTTTTGTTTATTTTTAATTTTATTTCTTTAAAACTTTTTGTTTTTAAAAAAAACTTTTAATTTTTAATTTTATTTCTTTAAAACTTTTTTGTTTTTACTAAAAATTTTACACTTTTCAAGTTTATAACGTAAAAAAATTGTGTTTTTACATACCCTAAAACGGTAAATCAGTGAATCAGTAAATCAAACCACCCCTACCTCCCCCCTACCCGTCCCAACCCTGATCTATTGGGGTATTGATCAATTGATCTATTGATCTGTTGACTCCAGTCATATTTCGAGTATCATTTTGGATAAACATAGCATAAAAATATGTTCTTTTTATACTAACCCTCGAATATATGCTGACATAACAAAGTTTTCACATTCAATTAAAAGCTAACATAACTAACCTTGATGTAAGGAATATTATGTATAACATCAAACCTAACATACCTTTAAACACGAAATAAACAAACTAACATTAACAAAGTTAAATACTTAACAACAGTAAAGTAACAAGCAAAATCATAAATAAGAACGTTCCTTTATACATCTTTTTTATTTTTTTTTTTAAAAACTTTATTTTTTTTAATTTCATTTCTTTAAAACTTTTTTTTTTAAAAAACTTTTATTTTTTTTTAATTTTATTTCTTTAAAACTTTTTAGTTTTTTTTTTTTTTTTTTTTAAACTTTTAATTTTTAACTTTATTTCTTTAAAACTTTTTGTTTTTACTAAAAATTTTATTCTTTTTATGTTTATAACGTAAAAAATTTACATTTTTACATAAACTAAAACAGTAAAAACAGTAAATCAGCAACAAAGTTTTTACATCAATAAAGTTAACATATCATAACCTGTGCCAAGAATATAATGTTATAACATCAAACCTAACAAATACCATACTTTGGCAACAGGGAAAGTAACTGACGTTGCTTACAGACCGTAACATATTCACACATTTTTTCAAACATTCTCTAACATATCACTGTTATTTTACATTAACATAGTAACATTTAACAAAAATTTATCATAACATACTCGCCAACAAATATATGCTGACCGTTAACAAAGTTTTTCACATCAATAAAGCAACATATCATATCCTGAACTAGGAATATAACGCACAATGACAAAACCTAACATACCTTATGATCGAATAAATGTCTAACGTTAACAAAGTTCCACACTTAACAACACTAAAGTAACTAACAATGCATACAGAATGAACATGTACGAAGCTGATGTGGTTCCTGTTTCACTAGAGTTATCAAATACAAGTCGAGAAATTGTTCAAACTCCGCCCACTTTTCGAAACATTACGCAATACCTATGATTCTTGTTTGGTTCGTTTTCGAAACATTACGCAATCCTATGATTCTTGTTTGGTTCGTTTTCGAAAAATTATGCTATACATTTGATTTCTTGTTTGACACTGGGTCAACATAACAAATTTTATTAAAAACATTTTTATGTTTTTGCTAATGTCTTTATGTTTTATAACAACTCTAAAAACTTTTATTTTTAATTTTATTTCTTTAAAACTTTTTGTTTTTGTTTTTTATAAAAAAAAAAACTTAATTTTTAATTTTATTTCGTTAAAACTTTTTGTTTTTACTAAAAAAAAATTAAAATTCTTTTTATTTTTATAACGTAAAAAATTTGTGTTTTTACATACCCAAAAGCAGTAAATCAGTAAATCAACCCATCCACCCTACTCTCCTCATCGTCTCCTACCCTCCCATGATCTATCGATCTATCGAACTATTGATTCAAGTCACATTTCGTGTATCATTTTGGATAAACATAACATATAAAAAGTTTTTTATACACTGATCAACGAATATTTGCTAACATAACAAAGTTTTCACATTAATAAAACTAACATAGCATCATCGGGTCTAAAAATATAATGTACAACAACAAACCTTACACATCTAAAACCTCAATAAGCGGTTAAAATTAACAAAGTTCCACACTTAACAACAGTAAAATAACTAACATAGCGCTCAAAAACGTAACCTATTCACACTTTTGTCAAGCATATCTCTAAAATAGCAATGTTAATTTTAGATTAACATGGTAATATTTAACAAAAATATATCATAACCTTGTCTAATTATCATACCGATCAACGAATATAGGCTAACGTAAAATAGTTTTCACATTAATAAAGCTTACATATGATCATCTGAACTAAGAATATAATCCACACCGACAAACCTAGCACACCTTAAACATGAATAAACTGTTAACGTTAACAAAGTTTCACACTTAACAACAGTAAAGTAACTAACATAACATACAAAAACGTAACCTATTCACACTTTCTCAAGCATATTCTCTAACATTACCAATTGTTTAATTTTTTACATAACATGGTGATATTACAAATTTTATCATAACGTAGGCTAATTATTAACTGCATCAATGAATATACGCTAACCATATAAAGTTTTCACATCAATTAAAGCTAACCATAGCAACATATGAACTAAGAAAATAAATGTACAACGACAACCTAACAACAACTTACCTATGATAAACTGTCAAACATAACAAAATTGGGAATAACAAAACTCCTCGTGAAGATATCAAAAACAAGCGTAGAGATGCGGGGAGATGTCATTTCGTATCAGCACAGGCGAAAAATATCCTACTAGAAGAAAATAGAGTGTTATTAAACAAATCTTAAAGGCGTATTGAGGTTCTTTTTTCAACCAAATCAGAAGAAAGTTAAACAAGAATACGACCACGAACGAACCATATCAGTTCAAAAGAGTATATATTCTCGTTAGACAACAACAACAACAATAACGTAGTACAAAAATAAGTTCTTTATATACTAACCAACGAATATATATGCTAACGTAACATTGTTTTCACATTAATAAGCTAACATAGCATTACCAGAACTAAGAATATAATGTACAATGACAAAACCTAACACACCTTACACATGAATAAAAAACTAACATTAACAAAGTTCCATACTTAACAACAGTAAAGTACCTAGCACAGAGTACAAAACGTAACCTATTCACACTTTCTCAAGCATATCTTTAACATATCAACCTAAGTAGTTCACTTAAGTACACTTGAAATATGAAAATGACTATTAAATTTTAAAAAATTTCTAAAATTGCTGGATTTATAGAATGGTTCATAAAGGCAGCCGTTATATTTTATAATAATAAGGAATTTTAATGTAAGAATACATAAAACTAATAATGAAATATCGTTTTAATTTTCGCCTAAATGTAAAATAAAGTTATTAAATACTGTTAACAAAGTGTTTATTAGAGCTTTTAATAGCAAGAGGCTTTAGGTGTAAAACTAATCTTGCAAAGTAATATCACTAAATATATTTTAATCTTTTATTGCAAGCATACACGTTAATGCTTCTTTTAAATAAATACTTTAATATTTTTAATTTACTTTGATCTCATTTAGCTTAAATTTAAAAACACTATCATGTATAAGTTAATCCTTATATATGATTTCAAAAACATTAAATATGAAGCTAAATTTTTTATTTAATTCCAAGCAAGTTTATATATATATATATATATATATATATATATATATATTAATATATATATATATATATATATATTATATATATATATATATATAATATATATATATATATATATATTATTATATATATTATATATATTATATATATATTAATATATATTAAATATATAAATATATATATATATATATATATATATATTATATATATATGATATTATATATATATATAATATATATATTATTATATATATATATATATAATATATATATATATATATTATAATAATTATATATATATAATATATATTATATATATATATATATATATTTATATATATATTATATATATATATATATATATATATATATATATATATATATATATATATTATATATATATATATATATATATATATATATATATATACTTGCTTTGTCACCTCCATTACCCTCCTATGAGAAGCGCCCAAACATCAGGTACACTTGTTGCAAGTTTGATAAGCTTTGATTTAAAACTGCCTTGGCAAACTTGCGAAAAAATCTTGTAGCAAACATACAGCAGGCTTTTATAGTTACCACAAATTTGGTAAGCTTTCATTTAAAATTGCACGGGCAAACTTGCTAAAAAAAACTTGTAGTAAATTTGTGCAAGCTTGTTACACATGCACACACCTACACACACACACACACACACACACACACACACATTTATATATTTATATATATATATAATATATATATATATATATATATATTATATTATATATATATATATATATATATATATATATATATATATATTATAATATAGTATATTTATATATATATATATATATATATATATATATCCCCGGAAGTGGGTATTGATTCTTATTGTGGTGTTATGCTCTTAATATACAACCTTGTGCATGGCATAGCGATGAGAACCAATACCGATGGGTCTTTGTGTGTCCCCTCCAACCCCCAGCACGTGTATGTGCATTTTTTTGTGTATTCGTGTATTAGCATTTATTACATACACTTATTAAACTTTTCATTCCTTTCCACTCAATTTTTCAAATTTAATTTTCTGTTTTTGAATCCACCCTTTCTTTTCCTCCAGATCTCTCTCT
>JABUQX010121494.1:0-27038 GCA_015478945.1 Trachelipus rathkii | reverse complement strand
TCTTTGAGCATAAACACACATACATATACATACATACATAAGCATACATATATATATATATGTTATGAGAAAGAGAAAGAGAAAGAGGAGTATATATATATATATATATATATATATTCTCTCTGTCTTTTTAGAACAGTGAGAGCAGGAGGAGGAGAGAGAGAGAGAGAGAGAGAGGAGAGAGAGAGGAGAGAGAGAGGAAAGAGAGAGAAAGAATATGGGGAATGGAATGACGCCGGAAAGAATTTAGTTTCGGTTTTCACTTGTGACGAATCGATTGAATTAACTCTTACGAAATTTTGAACCCTAAAAAAATGTTAATATTTTCCTTTTCGAATGAGGAGATGAACTCAACGAAAAGGTTATCCAATTATTTGTTGATTTAGACGTTGCGGGTTGACCGCTCACGTACGGACAATGAAGCGGCAGATTTTGTTGTTGTTGTTTGATCCATCGAATATGAACAGTACATGTTCAAATTTTTAAAGTTCCTCATCGTCCTTTGTGAATGTAAGAACATCCGATCAGGACTGCTAAGCCGATCTGCAAGGTTTTCGCTGTAGTCGGACCCGGAGCCGGAGCCTGAACAAATGAACAGCCTATCACCGGTGAGATAAGTTCGATTGCAACGGCATCAAAATTCTGCAAATCGAAGAAGGGAGTCATCAGCATATTTTTTCAATTTATGTAGTTTTTTTTATAATAATAATAATAATAATAATAATAATAATAATAATAATAATAATAATAATAATAATAATAATAATAATAATAATAATAATAATAATACAAGGGATATTTTCGTATTGGTAAGTTAGAGAAAAAAATTTACCCTTCGTGATGTGTGTAGCTCAGATAAGGTATCATTCTCTCTCTCTCTCTCTCTCTCTCTCTCTATATATATATATATATATATATATATATATATATATATATATATATATATATATATATATATATATATATATATATATATATATATATATATATATATATATATATATATATATATATATATATATATATATATATAATCATATAACAGATCTAACGAGCAGGCCATTCATTGATGAGAGCGATACGGCACGCAACAAAACAAAGAAAACAAATAATTTTGAGTCCGTCGCACATTGCAGAGCTTCGTCTTCGTGAAGGACGACAGCGAAGGAGGCGTCGACGAAGGGAGACGGCGAGTGTCGCCATCTGGCGAGCGGATTTTGAACCAAATTTTTTTTTCAGTTTTAATGTTTCAGACGTCTGGATTCACTCAGAAAAGCTTCTGCCACGCGCGACGGATGATCTTTTTCGATGAACTTTTTTAACGTAAATATAAAGAGAGGAACAGACGCGTAACAGGCAAGCATGCGTCGGGGGGTGGGGGGGATTGAGAAAGATTTTCTTCCGCATAAAAATTCTTGATTTTAAACCTGTTGGCCGACTCACCGTCTGTTCGGTGTGATCCGGCGCTGGACACAATTTCAATGTTCTGGTTCTGGGAAATGCGATACTTTACCAATCTTAATTTTAACAAATTGTTTAGTAACATAACAAAAAAGAGAATCCAAATATAGAATTCTCGTTTATTGGGTATCGATTATCCGAGACTTCAGATGCGGACGAGAATGCGGATGCCTAACTCACAAATACCGCAGAAGAATGCCTTTTCAGAAACAAAGTTCTCAACATATCAAAGATATATATGTTTTAAAAACTAAAAAGAAAAAAAGGAAACACAACCTATTCTATATGTTAATACTCAACAGTATACTATTGTTATATAATAAATTAAACTTTGTTAATGTTAGTTTTATTATTTCAATGTTATAAATAATAGTTAATGTTATGATATGTTAGGCTGATCTTCAACATCATAATTTAAACACATGGGTCGTTTATCGTAATTGACGCTTGTTCTAATGTTAAAGCTTTATGTATTATAATGTCGAGAATATATAACATGTATTTATATCAGCAATAAGAAGTATAAAAAAATCATTATATGTATTACTAAATTAACCAAAATAATACTCGGAAGATATAGGAAAGTCAACAATCAATAAATCAATAGATCAATAACTCAAAGAAATAGATCATCGGTCTTATAGGCAAAGACACTGGAGAGTAATAACGTGTATAGTAAGTTAATTGATCTTGTGATTTTACCGTTTCATAGGGTATGTAAAAAACACAAATATTTTACTGATAAAACTTGAAAAGTATGTAAAAAAATTTTATATAGTAAAAGAAAAAAAAAAGCTTTAAAGAAATAAGATTAAAAATCTAAAGTTTTCTTTTAATTAATATATAAAAGTTTTTATCTAAGAAATATATAAAATTCATATAATAATAACACAGAAAGTATAAAAAAAAACAAAGTATATAAAGAAATGAATAATTAAAATATAAATTAAATAATAAAATAAAAGTTTTGTTTAAATAAAAATAATAAAACACATAATAAAAATAATAATAATAATCAATAGATTTTAATTATAACGTAAAAAATAAATAAAAATATAATAATATAATAAGTTATTTAAATAACAATAAAGGAATATTAATAAAATAAAATAATGAGATAAATATAAATAATAATAACATAAACAAGAAAACATATAAATAATTATAATATATATATAATATGAGATTAAAAATGAATAATAATAATTGAGTACATAGCAATTACAGCTATTTAAGCAATATCAATCATATGATCATTACGCATCGTGGTTAAGTACTTTACAGTATGTATTAAAGTAAATTTGAAATAAGTTATTAATCAATTTAAATATTATTAAAATAAGTGATAAATCTTTAAGATTTAAGACTGTAATATATTAAATTATATTTTATCTATATAAAATTTTCATAAGATACATAATTAATTAAATAATATATATAAATGCATTAAAAATAATAACTTTATAAGCAAAAATATTCATACAATTAATAAATAACTTAAATTTGAAGTAATTGAATAATTATGATAACATTTTATTAAATTGATAAATTAATTAATAATTTTTAAAATTAACTAATAAATAAATCATAAGTAGAACAATGATTGATTATAAAAAGATAAGATTTAGAAAACAGTTGCGAAATTTAGTATTTCTACAGTTTTTTTTGCTATGACAAACAATATACTTAAGGTAAACAATGCTCAATTAAGTAAAACTTTAAGGATTTAACCTGTTTAGAGATCTACAATTGTAGAATATGCTGGACTTTTGATTTATAAAAACAAAAATATTAGTATACATCTGTTATCTAAATTCAGTTATGAACTATTGATATAGCTTATATTACGCTCAAAGAAACCAAATACGAGTACATAGCTAGTTTAATAGAACTTGAGCTAGTATTATATAAAATTACTACAAAAGGGACAAGTTATTACAAAAAAAATTTAAGTCAAAATCTAACAATCAAAGTTATATTACGAGAAACATCAATTTTTCATTTTTTTTTCTTTCTAACCAATTATTTGAGGATATGGAAGAGTTTTCAGCAGTGTGTGCGTTTATCCAATAAAATTAATAAAAATTTAAGGGAGAGGAGGGGGGTTGCCGCAAATTTCAATAAAGGCAAACTACCTTATGGAAATCTTTTCATGGTATGCTCATATAATACAACCCAGATTCTAAACCAAGTTGATATACAACCCAAGAATCATTGTAAAAGTAGAATACGTAACATATGTTTTTTCACTTTGTCTGTCTATTTAATAATATGCTTAAAGCACGTTTCTTGCCTTTTATCTAACCAATTAATATATCATTTAATCACTAGAATTAACATTTACACAAGATTTCCCGATAGAATATATAATTGATTTGATAAATAAATGCAATACTAGTAAATTAAATGTGACTCAAACAATTTATTCACATAATAATGCCTAGAAAATGAAGTAAAACTTCTGCGAACACTCAATAATACATTCACATGTTGTATATAATGATAGAAGTTATGCTATACTGTAAATATTAGTTTTCCTTATCAATTGTTAAGTAATGCTCGACTATGTTTTTTCTAAGTTACATCATGTAATATAAATATCGCACAATTCAAAATTTTAAACGTTGCAGAAAATAAAATGGAATTAATATATAATAATAATAATATTGACACAATAATCATATTAAAAAAAATTTTATTATTGGAATAAATGACTACCTATTTAAATTATTATAAAGATACTAAAAAAATAATATATACAGTTATATAAAAAATTAAGTAAAGTTTATTAAAATAATACACTAAAGAATTACTATAAATAAAAATAATATTACTCCTTTAATGAAATTTGACAGTTATTTATAAAATTTATAAAAATAAAATACAATTTAATTTTTAATTATAGAGTCAGAAAAACATCAATTATAATTTATTGTAAAAAAATGTAATAGATATAATACAATTCTAATGATAAAATATTAGTAAATATTAATAATAAATTATGTATAAAAACCTATTATATATAATGTTAATAGCGGTTATTCTGATTAAAAAATGGTATAATTTTGTATGTACATTATATACTAATTAATTCATTCTTGTGAAAATAATATGGAAAAATGTGATATAACTTTTACAGTTTAAACATATATTAACAAAATATTGATACTGTAAAATATAAAAATTAGCAGTGCATATAATAAAATTTATAATCAGGAAAATCTCAGAGCTTAAGAAATAAGTTATAGGATGTAAATATAACCTATTTTATCATTTAATTATTAATAGAATTTCAAGTGGAAATAATATTACATTGAAATATGAAAAACACAAATTTCTATAATATTTATATTATTTATATTTAATAACTATTCTTACAACTGTTAATAATTATTTACTATTAGTATAAAATATAATTAACATTTTAAACAGTAAGATAACTGTTAAATTAAGCTAAATAAGTGAGATTGAAGTGAGGAATAGACAATATTATAATTCATAAATAACAGGTAATAAAGTTTTATAATGAGTATGCTAATTAAAACGAATAGGCGAGTTTAAAAAATAATGTAGATTTATCTTATTACATTGGGCTTATTTATTTATTTTTGTCGTTATTTTATATTTATTATACATAATAAGAATTAATATATTTATTTTAAATTTATTTTATAACTTTAAAATAAAATAAAATTATGTTAATTATTTTATAAATTTTTTTTAAAAAAAAATAAATTTATAATTTATTTAAAATTGACTTTCTAATATATTTAACCAAATTTTTTATTAAAATATTTTGATATTAAATAAAAACAAAATTAAGTAAATTAAATAAATTGTTATAAAAAACATAATAAATATCCAACTAAAATATTAATTTTTTCAAATGTTTAATAAATAATGCTTTTTAAATGAACAAAAGATATTTTTATAATAGAATAATATAATTATAGTAAATGTCCTGAAACAGAAATTCGAATATTAAAAATAGAATCGATCGTGCTATTTATTACTTAGATATATTATTATTAAAGAATATTACTACTTTTCTTCGACATATTACCTTTTAAGCTTCTTAAAGGACTATCCTTTAAGTATAGTTGTTAAGTATGGGACTTTGTTATTGTTAGCAGTTTATTCGAACGTAAGGTAATTTAGGTTTGTGAGTTACATTATAATTTCGTAGTGATCTGTTGTATATCTTTATTATTATTATTATTAATTATTATTATCATTATTTATATATTATAGTTATCGCTATTATTATTATTATTATTATATATTATTCGATCTATGTTTATATAATAGTAATTATGTTAAAACTTTGATTACTTTAGTTCATTTTTAATAAGCAGTAATTAATATTTAATAACAGATTAATATAATAAAAATTTTGATTATATTTATTCCTATTATGATTATATTAATGTGTAGAAAAATAATTCTATTTTAAAAAGATAGGGAAATATTGAGTAAATGCTAATTTGTATGGTGAATTTTAGTTGCTTTACTGCTTTTGGCTATAAGTTTTTTAAAAATGTTAAACTGGTTTATTCATGGGGTTAAGATTGGATTATTTATTGCATGTAGTCATTTATATTGTAGTTCATATTATTGTATGTTGGCTTTTATATTGATGTATAAAACATTTATTTTATACTTCCATTTAATATTATTATTACTATATTATATAATAACTCAAGGTTATATAAAATTTTGTTACAGGAACTATCTACTGTAAGAAACAAACCTGGAAAGTACTGGTAATTAGTTATTGAGATGATGTTAGTGATATTTATTATTATTTAAATACAATTTAAGATTTATATTATTTGATTTTATTACGCTTAATGCAAACTAAATTCTTACAATTTGAATATAATTTTAAAATTGGGTACAATATAATAATAAAACAAATAAACTGTTTTTAGTAGAATCAACTGAAATAATTATGAGGAACAATATCAAAGGGTTGCCTACTTAATTACATAAACCAGACAACCACCTGCCTATAAACGAGAACATATACCAATTTATTCAATAAATTTAGACGTCCTTCTTAAGTACCTCTTGTAGAATTCATTCAGAGGATCTGTATTCTAGATGTGGGATCTGAGCCTCAAGAGCTCAAAGGCTCAGATAGACCTCCACAATGCTACCATCTACCAAGCTCTGTAATTATTTTAATCATTATTAATTCAAATCAATATATAAAAAAACTATATTTATGTTAATACATAAAAAACTTAAAAAAGAATACATAATAATATTTGTATTATTGGTTTTTATGTCTTATAATGTCTTAATCTTAATGTCTTTGTGTTTAAAATATATAGAAGCTCTGTCCTTTTTAATTTTATGATGTTTTCTTTTTATCTTTCTTAATTTTTTTCGTATCGATATTACATTATCCAATGGTATACCAAGTTTCAGTCTCTATGTCAAATTCAGATTTGGCTGAATCCCCCCTTTTGTGGAGTCCCTAGACACCACCTGAAATCACTAAAAACATCTCATATCTATCAATTATACGATTCCCCTCAAGTAAAAAATACCTAGTCGTAATCACACACCACCTTCAATCTGATTTCGTTTATTAATACCCTAAATGTCTACATACAAATTCAATTTCTCCCCAAGTCAGAACACCTCCCACAGACGTTGTCAGAGTTGGGCCCCCTTAAAAGCACATTGTAGACCACGAGGCCAGAAATCATTCATATGCGTCACCCTAATACATACTTTGATTTCCTTCTTAAGATACAATTCCCAAATTATAACTATTCTCCCCAAATTTATAGTAACTCTTCTGTACTGGCTCCGTATACTACCTACTAGGGAATCATTCATTATACATATTAGCCGCGAGGCTGATAATGGTCTCCCTCATTCGGGAACACGATAGGACGATAAACGTCGATCGTTACTTTACTATCAAGCCACTATATTTCTCTCACATAAGCATATTAACTACCTATCATATATATACCCCAAGAAACGATTAGTTACCTATCCTAACTATAGAAGATCAAGTAACATCGGCCATATGCTATAGCTCTAGCAGAGGAAACCTAAAAGAATCAGAGCACCACTTTGATGAACGAAATTTAATTCTTATCGCATTATGAAGTAAAAGAACTGTGTGGGTCACAGAAACCGGAGACGGTAAAAGGTGGACATATCAAAGCAGCGCCACATTATGCGGTATTGCAATCCAACCAAAAAGTGGAAAAGTTCAGTTACATAGAAAACTGTGACCGCGCAGGTATTACATGCCTTAGCGTGTTATATGGCACACAGACCAAGAAAAACAGAAAAGAAAGCCGAAATGCGAAACGAAAGAAAGTTGCCGTATTATAAAAACAACTTTCATTACTTCTTGATAATCACTTCTTCTGGAATATCACTCTTATTAACGAATAATAATACATAATATAACATAAATAATTAAAAAATAAGAAAATGAACAGTACACACATAATAAGATCAAAAAAACATAACTCTCCTAGCAAAGCCTACTTCTCAGTCTCGTGCTCTGCACAGATCAAACAAACCTTCAATTCTAGTACTACCCTCCACGTATATTCAGATATAATGAACCATAATAATCTCCCTCTAGCTAACCCCGCAAGACACAAGAGACACACTTAAGGCGCCGATCTATCTATCACTCAACCACGTCCAACAGCCACCCCAATCATAACAGCAAAACAACCACAACCCTATACTCGCGAGAAGACTATCGAAATTATCACAAGTGCTACAGACTTAACCACAATACAAAGACAACAATATCCCAAGTTTCAAACCAAATCTCACTTATATCCTAAACATCCGAACGTGTATCGGTATCCAACCTAGTAGCTCCAACTACCATCACTGTAGATACTATGCTGAAACATCAAATAGTAATTTAACATATCATCATATTAAATAAATAAAATTTTATAAATTAATATATAAAATTTTTATACTTTAGTTAAAAACTTAATATTATAACTTTACTAAGTAAACCTTAACTTAAGTACAGTATAAAACAAGTAAATCATATAAATATAGCGCATATGCCTATTCAACGAAGTATAATAATTAAGCTTTATTACTATTAACGTCTATTTACTGCTTTACTTCTTACTGCTTCGACTTACTGTTTTACATCATACTTTAATATATAATTAATACGTATAATTTATTATAAAGATCTTCTAGTGTTTTTATTAAATCATTTAAAATATTATGATATATTAATATATATATAATATACCATATAATATATATTGTAAAAAATTAATTATAGTTTATTATAAAGTTTTTTTATAATATATTTTATTATTATTAATGATTTATAATTTATATTAATATTATCTTTTTAGTTATAATAAATGATTTTAATTATAAGTATTTGATTAAAATATATATTGAAAATAAATATAGCTTATTCAGATATTATTTAATTTTGTTCATTTCTGTTATTCCAATTGATACTGCTCAAGCTAGCATGACAAAAATGATTTGTAGCTTTAAACATATTTGAAATAATACATAAAATTTTATTACTAAATAATATATATATTAATATAACTTTTATAATATTATTAAAGTATTATTAAATACACAGAATAAAAATTACCATAATAGATATAAGTTAACTAATACTAATATATTTGATCATAGCAGCAGATAAAAGTACTATATAAATAATTATATACTACAAAAATAACAACTAAACAATATCATACAAACAATATATAATACAGCCGACTTAAGTATCTTTAAAGCTAAAGTAACTGCTACATTTATCTATTAATATACCCACCTATAACATATATCACTTATTCATAATATTAACTATATCAAATAATCACATATTACTATTACAGTCGTTAATGACCGAAAATCCCCAGCTCTATACTTATCACTATAATATATCCACGCTTCTAGAAATCCTAGACTATATCCATTAGTTATCTAATATAAATAGAGATAAGTATATATAATCTAATATATTAATTATTACATGATATAATTTAATGATATTATTTATAATTTTATTATATTAATTGAGATTAATATTTAAATTATTAAATATTAATTTAATTATATATTAAATTAATTATTAGTATTATTATATATATTAAATTTAAGTATATAAGTAATTAATTATTATTTATTATTCTTTTTTTTATTTATTTTTAATTAAATTATATATTATTAGAAATTTAATTATTATATTATTATTTATGATATATAAGTAATATATATATATATAATACCCCGTAGGGTATCGCACTTATAATTAATAATTATTTAATACCTTTATTTACTATATATATATATTTAATAAACATAGTAATATATAATATATAGTATATTTATAACTTACACACTATATATCCGCATATCATCACAACATCTATTCACTAATTAACTATTACTATACATACATCATACATACACACATATATACATATATATATCATATACATTCGCAGAGCATTATATATAAACACAGTATCTATAGCTTTTCCCATATGTTCTCTTGAAGAAAATCAAAGAAAGTACAGGTCCATATATAAAGCATAAACTTATATATATATATATAAATATATATATAAACTATTCATATTAGAGGTTATCGCTATTATAAAACAATAACAAAATTGATCGATGCAGCAGCAGCCTGACACATAATATCTTTACGTGTAGAATTTTTTTTTATACATTTACATATACCACATACATATATATATATTAATATACAATAGTTCACAATTTTACATAATGCGTACACGATAAGATCGTGTATCTAAATAATTTAAACTTTTTAAGTCAAATTATTGGAACGAATTATGAAACATATTTTAATTATTTATCTTACATTTAAACAAATAATTATAATACTTATATAAGAAAATATATGTTATTATAATTATAGAATGAGTCCAAGTTATAGTAATATATATTTATGAGTATATTTATTATTATAAAATTTTCATGAATTATTAAAAAGAAATTGTAAATATTTTATTTTTATTTTCATATATATAATATTAGATACAAATGAATAAATTATATAATTAATAATATTATTATTTAACTTATTAGTTTATCATAGTTGCTTTCTTTTATAATCTTTATAAAGTATATATGCATATATTCTTAATAAAGCTATTGTAAATACCCATATAATAACAAATTATTAGAAAGCCTATTAAAAACTATATCTTTGAGTAATTTGCTTACGTACTTTTGGATTATAGTATGAGTGAGGGTTGATTACTTCACCATGACTTAATTTTAAAAACTAGTAATTGAAATGTAACGACTCACCCGTTGTACCTATATTTGGTTTGTGACCTCTCAATTACATATATAATATATATTACGGTATATATATTATATTATATACTATTATATATATAGTATATTGTGTATATCATTGACTTTACTTGTACTTTCATCAATTCATATTTAGCCTTTGCCATAAATGGTATTTATGATACTTATATACTAGCTAGTAGAATTATGCTATTTGATAAGTTTAAATTAGAAAAAATCGGTTAATAAATTAATTAAGTATATCTTACTTAATTCAAGTTTCTTTCTTTAAACCATTAAACGTAATGATTTTTTTAATAAAAATTACACTCTATCCCTAAATATACTATAAAAATCTGTTAAAACATTAATCAATAAAATCATAATTTAATACATCCAGTAATATTATTCATATTTTCAGAACGTAAAAAAAACAACGATAATTATAGCATGTAGGGGTATTAATTATGATGTATATTATACAACAGTCTCGATAGATTAAATAAATGACATAATAATTATGTTAATTATCGTTATTTATAAAACATATAAAATAAAAACTTATATAGCTATAATTTATATATATATTAAATAATTTAATATATACTATATTATATGATTATATTATTTATTTATAATTAATTATATATTATATTTATTATATATTTATATATTATATATTATGATATATGGTGAAAATTTCTCTGACACTTATCATAATATCTTCTTCAAAAAGTTATTATTATTTAAAAGTTAATTGATATATCATAATATCTTTAATATAATAAGTATACATTTTAATTATTTAATAAATAAATAATAAAATAGAAAATATTATATTATAATAGTATATATTATTACTTATTAATTTATTATTATATTATACTTGATATTACTTTATCGTCTGCTAAAGTTTCTACTATTATTTATCATTATTATAGATAACGTTCATTGCCAAAGATGTATAATAGAAATTAAAAAGATGTTAGTTATTTATATTATTTTATTTATTTAGTTAGGCTCTCCGAGCACTGGTATTGACATGAGGAAGTGAATCAAAAAGTCCCACCCCCGTATTCTATGTATATTGTTATCTTAATTTACCGCTAGGCTCGTTATTAGATACACCTCTTTTTATCTTACTCATATCTTTATGCATTATTAGTGTATTTTTAATCTCCGATGTTTCCCATTTTAATGTTTATAAATATAAATTTTTATATAATAATATATTTATTTAAACCAATATAATTAATTTATTTTATAATTATTATTATTAATATATATATTTTTTTCACATTACAAGTATCCAATTTGTTATCTTTATTAAATCAAATTGAGTAAATAAATAAGTTGTGAGACCCTACCCTCTAATCTAATTTAAGAAAAAATTTACCCTATTATTTAATTTAATAAATATTATTACAATTATGGGGTCCCAATTGAAAAACATAAAATATAATCAACTGAATATTACATCATTTTCATTTATCTCATGTGCCAGTAGATGTTTAGATGTATACGTATGTGTCTTGTATGATATATTTTATTAATTCACTTCATCTCCATCCTACCAAAATTTACCTTATAAGGTAAATTTTAATCCTACATATGTGATATTATAATAGGTGATTAATTGATCATATTAATTTTTAAATTGAGAACATCCAAATTATAATCAAATAAATTTCTATTTATTACATTGATATATTAAGCATGAAAAGTATATCAGCCATATAATGTAGAGAAATATAATAGAAGCTATGTTATAGCATTTTTAAATCATTTTATAGTCCCATCATAATTTTAATTAATATCATCTAAAAAATAATATTTAGTATCAGTTGATAATTCTTTATTATTAATGATTGATTATTCTTCTTTATAGCTCTATTAAACAATCAGAATTTATTATTACATTATTATTTTTAATTAACAGAAGTTTATAGTTATTATTATTAGATTTAATTCATTATTTATAATTATTCTGAGTCTATCAGTAAGTATGAATCTGAAATATAATCACTGGGCCATTTATATATATTTATATTTAATTATATATTTGATTATTTATTAATATTATTTATAATTCTTATTATTATTTTTAATTATTTACATATGTTTTATTTTATGTTATTAATTTATTAATTATTATTATTATTAATTTAATTATTATGAATTATTATATTTATTATAATTATATTATTATTTAATTAATTATAATTTATATTCTTATTAGTATAAATTATTTATTTCAAATATAGTAAAACTCGATACGAAAATTTTTTTTCGGTTCTTCTTCTATTATGATATCATATTATATCATCCAAAAAATGGTATAGTTATTATTTCATATTATTAATTTCTAATTATGATTTCTATCTATTTATGTTAGTCATTAAAATTATTCCATATTTTATTATTTTATTGTTTTTAAAATCAATGAGGAATTTAGTTGGATGGTATCTACTGTACTGGTGGGCGGGGCGGTATTTGCTTCGAGTAAATCTTCATCATGATTCTTGCTCGGAGCGAGTGCAACAACAAATGTTAGTTTTCATCCTTTATCTTACACCTTTGGAGGAAGCTCTATTGATATGGATCTGTGATCCTTATTGTCTCACAATGCCTATTGAACCACAGTTGCTTGATTATAGTAATCTTTTGTGTAGCTTGCACCTGCTCCTGCTAGTTAATTAAAAACCACTCACTCGACTTTATCTCACCATCTTAAATAAGCACCAATCTTCTGCACACAACAAACGTTCACTTAAGAATAGGAGAATTAAATTTTTGTCATCCGTGCTTATCTTATTGATGAATGATAAGGTATGCCCCAATTTTATATACATCTCAACACGCCCTTCTTTCATCTCTATCCTTACCTCAAAAGTTCGCTATTATAACATATTTTTACATTATGTTTTCATAATATAGCTTCTAATACGTTTTCAATATGCTTCCGATCCCAAGAAGGATTTGTACTATAATTAAATGACTAAAAACAATAGCAACTGCACGTCTATACCCTAAAGAGAGTCTTGCTTTACATATAATACATGTCCATACTAATAAGATATAAGATTAAACGAAAAGCTAAAAAACTCCTTTCAACATTCTATTTTAATTGTCGTATTTTCTATACTCGTCATATAACACACAGTCACTAAATGTATATTCATAAAGTAACACCATCTTCTTAAGTTTTTTGCGCATAGCGAAATTAACTCTCACAATCTGAAAATATAGAATCAGAAATTTAAGATACCTGATCTCGATTCATTTAGTTAATACTGCCTGCTAAACTCTCTGAATTACAACGTTTTATAGAGCATTGAGAAAAAAGTTATATCACACAAGAGTTATATCAAAAAAGACTAGACCAAAACCACAATGCCCTTGCGCATGACCCACCTCAAGGCACACACCCATCGCAATGATTAATTTAACAAATTCCAAATATTAAACAAAAAATTTTTATATCATATCACCTTTGTAATATGAATCCACGTGTTGTGCTAGGCAAATCAAGTTTAATAAACATAGGTTCTTTAAAAAGTTAAAACATTTAAAAATCACATAAAAAATAAATATTATATAAAATTTCATGATAATGTCAAGTGGCATCTTAAGATCCTAAAAGATAATTAGCCTATGAACGAAATAATAAAGTATTATCAACTCAAAAAAGTTTATCAAATATCTTTCTTAAAAAACAAAGATGAAAGATATCACCAGTTTAAGTACTATAAACCATATAATCTTTTAATCTTATAACCAATTTTAAACTGGTAAAATAAAAGCTTATATAACAGCTTTGGATATCCACACACTGATAGAATTGACTTAAATTTCCTATTTAACAAGCCGTTTTTATGTAACTCTTTATCTAATCGAGAATTTTTTTTATTTAATTATATATTCATTATAATATTAATTTAATAACTTACTAACAAAATGGTAAATAAGACACACACTCTTATGTACTACGTCTAGACTATCAAAAATCTGGTATCATGTATAGTTTTATTTCCTATGAGTTTTCAAACAAAATTATTTCACATCAATAAAGCATACGTAACTTTTTGAAACACTACAATCTGTTGCCCTAATCCCTGGATTTTCATCCACAGAACTACGAACCCATAATAATAAAGTCATCATACTCTACAAACCTATAATAATACCTATATATTCGACATAAAACTAGCTAACAATATAACAAAGTATCCATATTCTATACAGACAGTGAAGTAACTAACTAAATGCATACAGAACGAAAGAGGTATTATATGAAATACTTAATGTAAGTTAGATTCTCATTTTATAATAAATACAGTACTGCACTTTTAATTATAGTGAGTTTATTTAATATATATTATTATTATCAAATTTAAATTAATTTACTTATAAAACTCGTATCTATCTAAAAAATAATAAACCTATATTTTATTATTTATTTTAAAACAAATCTATTTATATAATAAAACCTTCATGGTGACTATAAAAATTTTATTTGTTGAAATTTTTTTGCTTTAAAAAACTTATTGTTATAAAAAATATTATGCAATTTAAAATAAAAAAATTTAAAAAATCTAAAATAAAACAATATTTTATTTTAAAATAAATTAACTTATTAAAATAATAATTAAAACATATTATATCTATTATATAACATTGGCGATACATTCATCTATTTAGACAAAATAAACTGTTCACGTCAATAACTCTCTGGAAAAATCAAACATCGCACCCTCTCTTGAGCTAACTGAACCTCCTCGCGGCCAACACGCTAAGTAGACCTGCCTATTACTAAGATCTCAACACCCCTCCCTCCACACCGACCACATCACACCAGCACCCCTCCTCCAATTAATATCTAATATGGATTCATGTCATATTTTGTGAAACATATCTCAAAAACTATAACAAACATACACTTTCATTTTTTGTTTTATATTGAGTCATTTAAAATTACAGTTGTATACGTTTTTACCTAAAATTTATACGCTATTTCAATATATTTATATATCAATATTTATAATAAACTTAATAAATTTATTAGTATTAGTATTTAACATAATCTACCAATACTATACCTTGATTTACAGTAGCGGCGCCGCAGTGAAAGCCACAACCGAATGACCTCGACGCAATCGCCCTCGTCCACGCCTTCTTCCCTTTAAATCAACGCGCTCTCCTGCGCGGCGATATTATTTTAGCAGAACACTATACAGAATTAATCACTATCTCTAAACCCCAACACAAACTTCTACAAACTCATGAACCTTTATACTTGAATTTATTATAAATACGTATACTCACGATGTAATATAAATATTGCTATCAACGTAACAATAAGTATTTCACATCTAATAAAAAGCAATATAACTATATATAGTAGTCAATCTGATATCTATATTACAGAAGTTTATAACGTTCAGCACAAAAATATAACCATTAAACACCATCTTAAATAACATACGTATAATTAAAACAGTGCCTATACTAATTTAAAAAATCACCATATAGTGGTTATCACCTTGTCGTAAGTATATACAATATACACACGCCCAGGAAACCCGAGTAAAGAACCTACAGTCATAGCATGTCACTGACCCCACAGAACTCTAAACCGCCATAAGTACCATATGTTAGTCTACGCCACTGGTCACTGATTTATTTATTAACCAATATTAACTAATATTATTTTAAATATTTATAACAATAATTATTTATCTAACCTCTATATATGGCTTAAAGTTTTCATTTACATTTCTATGTAATCATATTTATGCTTATCTATCTATCACCTATTTTCTACACTCAAATAAAAGTCAATAATTATATAGTCACTCACCTGAACTCACTAGATAATAACGTTAACAATCTCCACAAAACCTAACATACATCTATAACCTTAAATATAAACCTGACTTTACATTAGCAAAACTCCATACTTCATAACATAATGAACAGTTAAATAACTTATAACATGAGTGCAGTAAAGTAAATCATACTTATACAACTTTACTTATATAGTGACATATATTACTGTAATTTATTTAATATCAATATAATATGAATATTTATGAGCAAAATTTTATTAGTCCAAATAAATTTTAATTACTTTGCAATAACCAATATTATTTGAGTAAAATGAATTCATAGAGCTTATTATCACAAATTGAGTTTTAAATAAAATAGAGTTAAAACCGTGCATACTAAGAGTGTTTCTAATGGCTTAAGTTATGACTAATCAAATTAGTACTATAATCAATTAGGATCATAGAGACTATGTACGGATGTAATAATGTATGATTACATGACCCGACTGACCTAACATCATTCTTGTTGACTACCACGAATTATAAGCACACAATATTCAAATTTATACTTCAATTAATTTAATATACATTATTATCGCTAAATTTCTAGTATATTTAATAATGCTGAAATTCCTTTACAACTTAAACGCTTTAGTCATATGCCATAAAAATGTGATCCTTATTTTTACTGTACATGGCATTATTTCTATAAAGCATGAATACTCTTACGTATAGCCGATCAATCTACTACATTTCTAATGTCTAATGTCTTACTGCTACTCTTTTAATCATTGACTATTATATTGCAATATTATATTGTTATACTGCTAACAATTTAAACAAATAATATTTATATCACAATAGTTTGATAAATTAAATGATATAGTTATCAATACACCCAGAGTAAACATATACAAAGCATAGAAACATCAATAAAGATAAAGGATATACATAAGGAAAAATTTGAAGATATTAATTAATGTATAGAAGAATAACAATTTCACTCCGGTCGCACAGCTAACTTTCTTAAATAGTAATAAATCTATACTAAATATATTTATAATAGTTCATATCTAAACAAACAATGAGTAATAAGTAAACTACTCATGCATACACAAATAAATAACTAACCTATTCATACGTTATCCAAAATCAATAATCTATCTAATACATAATCCTTATTAACTTAAAATTCTATTATACACTATGTAATATATTTTTCGTCTTAAAATATATCATACTAATTATCATACTGATAATCAACGTGGATTAGGCCAAATAATATATATATATACGATTCACAATAAAGTTTCTTTGGGGACCTAAACCCAAAAGCGCTATTATACGATCCACCGCAGTTGCCCTATGCGCCTAGACAGCTCTTACTCTCAAAGAAATCGGTAGTAACATCTCAATTCAAGAGGAAAAACCTCAACACACTTAAGCAAGAATAAACCTAATCTATAGCTTTTAATTATTAAAAGAACAACGTCGAGTTACAAACTAAACCAGCAGCGAAAAAGCCGAATTATCATCTATGCGCCCAATCAATAACAAAACGACGCGACCTTGAAGCTGATGAGTAAATATCATTTAACAAGATCAGGATTTAACGATGTGATTGTTAAAGTTATCATAAAAATTATAAGCATATATTTTTTTACCCTCTTAAATATGTTATAAAAGCAAATTATTGTAAGTTCTATATAGAAAAAACAACTTTGATTTATTTTAATTTTTTATCGTGAAAACTATTATCATTTTGTTATATAAAGTTTATGTTAAAACTTTTTATTTATTTTAATTCTATTGGTCTTCTATTTAACTTTTGTATTTTTATATAAAACATTTTGTTTTATTATCATTACTATTAAAAAT
Organism: Trachelipus rathkii; assembly: GCA_015478945.1. Taxonomy (NCBI): domain Eukaryota; kingdom Metazoa; phylum Arthropoda; class Malacostraca; order Isopoda; family Trachelipodidae; genus Trachelipus; species Trachelipus rathkii. Next base: position 8,553 of record JABUQX010121494.1, on the reverse strand, counting down.
TTTATGTTATTTATTTATAAAAAAAACTTAATTATTATTTTTAATTATTCATTTATATTCTTAATAATCAGTTTTTGTTTTTACTAAAAATAATTTGTAACATCTTATTCAATTTAACGAGGAATAAATTTGTTATGTTGTTATACATATCACCCTAAAAACTATAGGTAAAATTCACTGATAATATCTGATATATAATATCACAAATACCAACTCTACCTCCCCCTAACCACCTTATTACCAAATCCTGATCCTTATATATTAGTTCAGTAGTTCTGTATATAGACCTAAATATTAATCTATAATAGAAATATCTGCTAACATATACTCCTCCTGCAAATTATAATCCCGTGTGTAGCAACTTTCTTCCTATATTCGCGACATAAGACTAGAGCCTACTCAATGGAGTGATATAAACTCTGATGGACCACAAGAACTAATCTGAGAACCTCAGAAGTAAAGTAGTATCGCTTGACATAAAACCAAAGTTTAGTCATTCACGATTAAAAACATAATATAAACCACCAATGACATAATGAGAATAAATGTTTGTTTCTCTCATACTACATTCAATCAGAACATACCATTGATAACATCGAATAAACCAACTAACCATTAATCCAAATGTATCCCAATATAAACTATATAAGTAACAGTATAACTTATCCTCTATAAGCACAAAAATTTAAACAGCTAACAGAAACCATCGTCCGGGCTCATAGGCTATACACTCAGCGTCACATTATTCAAAATCTTGTTTATTTTCTCAATATTATTTTAATATAAAGACGCTATTCTACACTTTATTATTTTAGAGCTTTCTCATGTCTTTAAAGACCTATTATGTTGTCTGCAAAAAAGACACTCAATGCCACTCAAAACTATAAATTTATTTAATTTCTCCTAAGCAGTCCCTTAATTTCTGAGTATTTTTTATTTTTTATTTTTAATAAATATTATATTTTAACTTTTTAACTTATATTTATTACTTTAAACTTTTTTGTTTTATATATAAAAATTTTATTCTTTTATTTAATTGAGTTTATATATATACATAATAAAAATTATTATATTACAATTTATATACTTTAATAAATAAGATAATAAACATGATATTATATATATAATAAAAAGTCTATATATTTAAAATAACCAATTGATCAAAACAGCAATACGCTAATATATCATAACCTGACATCACTGAGCTAAGAATATATATATAAATATATAATAAACATCAAACACAACTAAAACCAAATTACTACCATGTAAGGCGGTTTACCCCCACGAATCATAAGGAGAATGAGGATTAAAGGTACACTCTATAAGACCTTACGGTACCTGAGTAGCACCCAATACCCTCTATACAACTATAATCGCACTTTCGGTATAATATAGTTATTTATAATAGTCCTGATTTATAATTTATCAAATATCGATGTTGTCCAAATATCTACTTCACTCTCCTATACTGTTCCCAACACCCTTATTCAAAATAATATGGTTCGGCTCTCCAACCTTAGAGCGAAGGGTTATTCACTTCTCGGGAGTACACACGTTCGCAAAAGTGTACAATAATAGTAAATTTTTCAAATAATGAAATAATTTCATATATCAACTTTGACTTAAAAAACGACGAATTAATCTTTCTATATTCAAGATTTATTATTTTAAAATTAAGAGTATATTTATAAAGTATAAAATAAATTACACACACTTAAAATATGACAAGTGAATCATTATGGAAATATTAATCATGATTGTATATTATATAAAGAAAATATGTATATAGTTATTTTTATTATGTAAATATAAATTTATTAAAACTATCTTGAGTTATTTAACCGTAAACTATAGATAATTAATAGTATTATTGATTAAAATAATAATATGAGTCCATATAAGTATATTAAAATAATATATCAGCGAGTCCACCCTTCATGGTACATGAAATAACTTGAGCTAATTATACTCTCTATGTATATAGCAAAGGTAAGGACAGTGTCAACTTTATATGGAGAGGTAAGATTGTTATAAGCTTAGCTTATTAGATGACAAAGCTTTGCAATATTTCCCTGTTCCGGAAATGAGTTATCGCTGATAGTGAAAAATATATATATATATAATTATAAGGAATACACAAATATTTTATCACGTTTTAGTTTAGCTTAACTTTTAACACTATATCGAATAAGTAGAAAATATAATATAATCTCTCCACTTCGATAGTTTCTGTGTTATTAAACTATACGGTGTCGACCCTTACAATATTCCTATACGCTGAAGTATATTGTTAGGTTATATTAATTTATATTTATCATTATATATATATTAGTTCCAGTTACCATAATTTTTCAGCAAAGCAAAAACTTTAAATTTTACTATCTGAGGCAAAATGACTTGAAGACTTCCATGAAGCTAAAAAACTTTGTTGCTGTATACATATATATCTGGGGGCAAATGGCCCCTACTTACCCCCTCCAATAGTAGTATTTAGTAGTAATATAAAAACTTATTTTTAATTTATAAATGTTTTATACCAAATAAATTATACTAAAATAATTTATAGACATTAAACCGATGATAATCTATTAAGGCAATTCCAAACATGTTGATGAGGTTGAAGGTTATATGAGAACTGCTAATATAATATAGTTAATGGTATATAGATATGTTATTATTATGATTTACTGATTTACTGAAAAAATTTATTTATATCTATAGAGTGCTTAATAAAATCAGTAAAATCATACTACACCTTTACTTTAATATTTAATATTCAAATAAATACTTATTAATTTTTTAATTATATGGGTTTAAATAATAATAATACTTTGTATTATTATATATAATAATTTATTATAGTTAATTATTTCAAATATATATATACATAGTATATATATAAATTATTTGTTATTTAATGGTTTAAATTGAGTTTATTGTTTAAAAGGATTCAAATCTATATTGTATTATGCATTTATATTGATTATATGTTATATATATATATAATATACATAATTATATATATTATATATAGGAAATGTATTGATATAAATTTATAGATCAGAATATGAAAATATAAATATTTTGTATAATACTATATTGATTTTAAGAATATATAATAACAAATAACAAAAATATTTATTAACCGGAAGAATAAATTAAAATATTAAAGATAAAAAAAATTTTATGTATATGGTTAGATTACATAATAAAATCATAATAATATCCAGTTGATCTGTATAAGTGTAATTAGAACAGGTTATTAGCTACATATTATTTTTGATATTAAAATATATTAATAAACAATTAGTGATTTTAAAGTCAAACAATTAGAAATAAAGACGAAAGAATGAAAAATGAAGATATATATAGATAGAACGGATATATACTACGTCGAATAGTTCGTTTTTTATGAAGTGTTAGTACTTTACTGGTTTTGTTTATCATGCGAAGTGTTAATGTATATTTTTATGCTACGTATGTGTTGTTGGTTTTCTTGTACATTATATTTCTTAGTTCAGGTCATGTTGTGTTAGCTTTATTATGTAAACAATGTTACGTTACCTCCTTTCTTGATCATAGTATTATAAAAAACTTTATTTTTGTTGTATGTTACCCGAAATGATACTCTAAATATGAACTTGAGTCAATAGATCAATATCGAAAGTCATGGTGGGAGGTAGGGAGGGGTTGATTATTTGATTTACTGATTTATGATTTACTGCTTTAAAAACTAGTAAACTAGTATCAATTTACTTATATTTATTCAAAGAACTTAATCTAACTGTCCATGTTTGGTTAAACTTTGTTATGTTTACAGTTATTCGTAGGTCTGTATTATAATTAGAAAATAATCATAAAATTTTTTGTAATAATATTACTGTGTTTTTGTAAAATAACGTTAATATGTTGAATTTATGCTGTGGAAAATATGCAAGGTTAATTTGTATTGCCATTGCTAGTTACCTTTACTGGTGTTAAGTGAACTTTGTTAAGTGAGTGTTTATTATTGGGTATTGTGCTAAGTTTTCGTTCTTGTACTTATTTTCTGTAGTCGTTATTCCTATGTTACTTATTGATGTGAAAACGTTTAAGTCTTAGCGTATATTCTTGATCAGTATGATAATTAGTATTTATGAGTAAAAATATTTTTAGAAATATCACTCTCTTAATGTAAAATTAACATTGTTATCTTAGAGATATGTTTCTTTAAAGTGCGAATAGGTTTAGTTTTTGTATGTTATGTTTGTTACTTTTCTGGTGTTAAGTGTGAAATTTGTTAACGTTAACAGGTTATTCATGTTTAAGGTGTGTTAGTTGTCGTTGTGGCATATTCTTAGTCAGATGATCATATGTAAGCTTTATTAAAGTAAAACAATGTTAACTTACTTGGCGATTGGTTGTTAGTTCATAATTAACAGTTATATATATTTTGTTTAAATATACAGTGTTAATCTAAATAACATTTGCTCTGTTAGAGATTATGCTGACAAAAGTTGATAGTTACGTTTCTGAGCGCATATGTTAGTTCCTTTTAACTGGTTGTTAAGTGTGACGTGTTAAGTTAAACCGCTTATTGAGTTGGAGATGTTGTAGTGTTGTTGTTGTACATATATTCTTTAGAACAGGATGATCTTATGTTAGATTCTATTAATGCTTGAAAACTTTGTTGTATTAGAATATATTGTTGATCAGTGTTAAGAACTTTTATGTTATTTATCCAAAAAGATACACATAATGTGATTGGAATCAATAGTTCGATATACGATAGATCATGGAGTAGAGCACGATGAGAGGTAGGTGGATGGGATTACTGATTTACGTTGTATGTAAAAACCACAATTTTTACGTTATAAATAAAAAGAAACAATTTTTTAGTTAAAAACAAAATGTTTAACGAAATAAAAATTAAAAATTAGTTTTTTTTTTTATAAACAAAAACAAAAATTTTAAAGAAATAAAATTAAAAATTAAAATTTTTAAGTTGTTATAAAACAAAACATTAGCAAAACATAAAAAGTTTTAATAAATTTTTATGTTGCGATCACACAAAAGAATCAAAGCATGTCTTAATGTTTCGAAAAACGAACCAAACAAGAATCTCATAGGGATTGCGTAATGTTTCGAAAAATGGGCGGAGTTCATCAATTCTTATATTGATTTATAACAACAGTGAAAAAGGAACCACATCAGCTTCGTACATGTTCGTTCTGTATGCAATTGTTAGTTACTTACCGTTGTTAATATTGAACTTTGTTAATGCTACCAGTTTATTCATACATATGTTAGGTTTGTCATTGTGCTTTATATCCCTAGTTCAGGATATGACATGTTAGCTTTATTGATGTGGAAAAAACTTTTTCTTCGAGCCCATTGATAATTTGATAATTAATTGTATGATAAATTTTTGTTAAATGTTACTGTAGTTAATGTAAAACAGTATATGTTAGAGATATCTTTGAAAAAAAAGTGTGAATATTACCGTCTGTAGGCAACGTCAATACTTTCCTGTGCAGTATTGGTATTTTGTCAGTTTGATGTTATATCATTATTTTATTCTTGCATCTCAGTATTATGTTAGCTTTATTTGATGTGAAATACTTTGTTATTTACTGTTTCACTGTTTTGTTATGTAAAATGTAAATTTTTACGTTATAAACATAAAAAAGAATAAAATTTTAGTAAAAACAAAAAGTTTTAAAGAATAAAGTTAAAAATTAAAATTTTTTTTAAAAAAAAAAACTAAAAAGTTTTAAAGAAATAAAAATACGGGAAATCTAAAATTTTTTAAACAAAAGTTTTTAAAGAAATTAAAGTTAAAAATAAATAAAAGTTTGTTAAAAACAAAAAGAAAAAAAGATATTAAATTTTGGAGATTTGTAAATTGTGTTTAGTACTATACTTTGTTATTAAGTATTGAACTTTTAATTGTTAGTTGTGTTTACTTCGGTTTAATGTATGTTAGTTTGATGTTATCACATATATATTCTTACATCATTTATGTTATCTTATTGTTAAGCTTTATTGATGTGAAAACTGTTTATGTTGACTATATTCGAGGTTAGTATAAAAAGAACTATTTATGTCATTTTATCCAAAATGATACTCGAATATGACTGGAGTCAAAACAGATAATAGATTCAATAGATCATACCAAAACATAATCAGGGTTGGGACGGGTACGGGAGTAGGGAGTTATTCATGAGTTTATACCCTGAGATTTTACTGTGGAGTTAAGCCCTGCTCTATTATATCGAGAGTATTATACAGATATATATTCTTATCGTTTATAAAAAAATTTTATCTGAACAGTGAAAAATGCACAGAAAGTTTATTTATCAAGTAAAAATATTTATATGATAAGAGTAAAGGAAGTAATCGATTAATTGTATCGTAATATTATTAAAAAGTACTTAATATTTAACAAATACAGCAAAAAAATCTATAAGAAATAAAATTAAAATAAACAATAAGTTTTGAAAACCAATATAGAATTTTTACAGTATTGAAGAATTAAATATTACACCACTAATGTCTCTACCTCTAATCACTAAACAGAAAAATCGTTAATAAAACGCAATACAAAAAGCAGGATAGGTTTTTTTAAAAACAAAAAAGTTTAAAGAAATGAAACTTACATATTATAGGTGCGTAAAACCCACACAAATGCTGCCATCACTCTATTGCCTGCAAAACCTACAATTTCTGAAAAATGAACGAAAAATAAGCTAAGAAAATTCAGATGTTCGCTCGAATGCAAGCGAAAACTTCTTCGTTGTCCTATTTCCGAGCATCGCTGTTTTAGTATACGTATATACTATTAGTGTTGTAATAGGAAAAATTATGGTATTAATACTAGCTCTATTCTTGCTCAACCCGTCTTCAGCTTCTTCTCTCTTTTCTATAAACTTATATCACTTTGTTCAGATATATGATATATATATTAGCTCATGTTAGAGCCATAAAAATTAGTACGTATGGCATAATATTCGATTATGTATCAGTATGAATAATTAGTACAGTATGATTAAAAGTATTTAACAGTAATAACTAATTTAATAATAAATAGAGTATGTTAGAATATTGTTAATTAGAAAACTTATATAGATAGAATAATTTACTTCTCATTGACTTGTACCCGTAGATTACTTTATTACTTGTTATATATACTTGTATATTATTGGTTTATTTGTATTAATAGTTTGCCCTTCTGTTCTTTATGAAGGGGTTAGGAATTTGATTATATTATCATTATTTTATACATCAGGTTATGATATGTTAGCTTAATTGATTGAATCTTTGATTATAGTAGTTAGTGAGTCTGTGACTTATTTCCCTTTCCAAGATATGATAACGTATACGCACACATACTAATCTATGATCAAATTTTATTAAATATATTATTAACATATTATTCGTAGCAAAATAATTATAAAATAAATTAATATATTGATAGAGTTAATGAATAGTATTTAATAAAAGTTTGAAATAAATATTAGTACATTTTGATAGCAATATAGTATAGTTATATAATCATTACAATTGTTAAAATGGAACACTTTTAATAAGTTATGAACTGCTTATTTCGATGAGATATATATGAATAATGTAGGTGATCTAGTCTCGAGTATTTATATATTGATAACCATTTATCTATCGATATTAAGTTCATATATCCTTATAGTATGCAGAAAAATTATGAAAAACTTTAGTTATGCTATAAATCGGTTTTTGATCACTTATTGATCAGTATTTAATTGGCATTTAAATAATTGGGTCTCGAAATAAATTTGTATGTTAAAAATTAATGATGTTTAAATGTGAAAAATATCAGTGTTTCAGATAGAAATAAGATATAATATATATGTAAGTGAATTACACTTCTATTAGCGTACAACAGTTAATTAGCATAACACTTTGAATATAATAGATGGACTTACTTGGAAAAAAATATAATTATTCATGAATGTAAGAATTGATATTTTCTGATTTTAACTTTATTAATTCGCAGTTTCAGTATTAGTCTTATATTATGTTTTGCATTATATATGTGAAAACCTTCAATTAATCCTTATAGTTTTTAATATATATATTAATTACCATATCCCAAGTATGATATATTTATAGACTAAATAGATTATGATATGAGAACATGTTGTTTTATGTGGATAGTATATCTAATATATGAATGTGTATACCAAACTTCACCATCATAGTATAGAAACAACAGAGAGATAAACGATTATGTTGTACCTCCCGGTGAATATCACTCAATCTGTGTATTACCTTACTGTTTTAGTTTTGGTTTATATAACACATTCTGTTAATTTAAAGCCTGTTGCTATCGTGATTTTTTAAAATTGTTAGGTTTATGTGCATTGGTGGTTTACACTTAATATATAGATTAATTCAAGTACTTTACTATGGCCTACTTAAGTATGAGTTCATTATACCAATTTATAGTAAAAACTTTGTACATATTTTATCTTAAGTTGGTTCATCTTCAATATAAAAATAATTGCGCAACGAAAGCTTAGTGTTCTAGATTCT